>OZ022282.1:86785000-86790000 GCA_963981305.1 Rupicapra rupicapra
AGGGTTAGGGTTAGGGTTAGGGTTAGGGTTAGGGTTAGGGTTAGGGTTAGGGTTAGGGTTAGGGTTAGGGTTAGGGTTAGGGTTAGGGTTAGGGTTAGGGTTAGGGTTAGGGTTAGGGTTAGGGTTAGGGTTAGGGTTAGGGTTAGGGTTAGGGTTAGGGTTAGGGTTAGGGTTAGGGTTAGGGTTAGGGTTAGGGTTAGGGTTAGGGTTAGGGTTAGGGTTAGGGTTAGGGTTAGGGTTAGGGTTAGGGTTAGGGTTAGGGTTAGGGTTAGGGTTAGGGTTAGGGTTAGGGTTAGGGTTAGGGTTAGGGTTAGGGTTAGGGTTAGGGTTAGGGTTAGGGTTAGGGTTAGGGTTAGGGTTAGGGTTAGGGTTAGGGTTAGAGGGTTAGGGTTAGGGTTAGGGTTAGGGTTAGGGTTAGGGTTAGGGTTAGGGTTAGGGTTAGGGTTAGGGTTAGGGTTAGGGTTAGGGTTAGGGTTAGGGTTAGGGTTAGGGTTAGGGTTAGGGTTAGGGTTAGGGTTAGGGTTAGGGTTAGGGTTAGGGTTAGGGTTAGGGTTAGGGTTAGGGTTAGGGTTAGGGTTAGGGTTAGGGTTAGGGTTAGGGTTAGGGTTAGGGTTAGGGTTAGGGTTAGGGTTAGGGTTAGGGTTAGGGTTAGGGTTAGGGTTAGGGTTAGGGTTAGGGTTAGGGTTAGGGTTAGGGTTAGGGTTAGGGTTAGGGTTAGGGTTAGGGTTAGGGTTAGGGTTAGGGTTAGGGTTAGGGTTAGGGTTTAGGGTTAGGGTTAGGGTTAGGGTTAGGGTTAGGGTTAGGGTTAGGGTTAGGGTTAGGGTTAGGGTTAGGGTTAGGGTTAGGGTTAGGGTTAGGGTTAGGGTTAGGGTTAGGGTTAGGGTTAGGGTTAGGGTTAGGGTTAGGGTTAGGGTTAGGGTTAGGGTTAGGGTTAGGGTTAGGGTTAGGGTTAGGGTTAGGGTTAGGGTTAGGGTTAGGGTTAGGGTTAGGGTTAGGGTTAGGGTTAGGGTTAGGGTTAGGGTTAGGGTTAGGGTTAGGGTTAGGGTTAGGGTTAGGGTTAGGGTTAGGGTTAGGGTTAGGGTTAGGGTTAGGGTTAGGGTTAGGGTTAGGGTTAGGGTTAGGGTTAGGGTTAGGGTTAGGGTTAGGGTTAGGGTTAGGGTTAGGGTTAGGGTTAGGGTTAGGGTTAGGGTTAGGGTTAGGGTTAGGGTTAGGGTTAGGGTTAGGGTTAGGGTTAGGGTTAGGGTTAGGGTTAGGGTTAGGGTTAGGGTTAGGGTTAGGGTTAGGGTTAGGGTTAGGGTTAGGGTTAGGGTTAGGGTTAGGGTTAGGGTTAGGGTTAGGGTTAGGGTTAGGGTTAGGGTTAGGGTTAGGGTTAGGGTTAGGGTTAGGGTTAGGGTTAGGGTTAGGGTTAGGGTTAGGGTTAGGGTTAGGGTTAGGGTTAGGGTTAGGGTTAGGGTTAGGGTTAGGGTTAGGGTTAGGGTTAGGGTTAGGGTTAGGGTTAGGGTTAGGGTTAGGGTTAGGGTTAGGGTTAGGGTTAGGGTTAGGGTTAGGGTTAGGGTTAGGGTTAGGGTTAGGGTTAGGGTTAGGGTTAGGGTTAGGGTTAGGGTTAGGGTTAGGGTTAGGGTTAGGGTTAGGGTTAGGGTTAGGGTTAGGGTTAGGGTTAGGGTTAGGGTTAGGGTTAGGGTTAGGGTTAGGGTTAGGGTTAGGGTTAGGGTTAGGGTTAGGGTTAGGGTTAGGGTTAGGGTTAGGGTTAGGGTTAGGGTTAGGGTTAGGGTTAGGGTTAGGGTTAGGGTTAGGGTTAGGGTTAGGGTTAGGGTTAGGGTTAGGGTTAGGGTTAGGGTTAGGGTTAGGGTTAGGGTTAGGGTTAGGGTTAGGGTTAGGGTTAGGGTTAGGGTTAGGGTTAGGGTTAGGGTTAGGGTTAGGGTTAGGGTTAGGGTTAGGGTTAGGGTTAGGGTTAGGGTTAGGGTTAGGGTTAGGGTTAGGGTTAGGGTTAGGGTTAGGGTTAGGGTTAGGGTTAGGGTTAGGGTTAGGGTTAGGGTTAGGGTTAGGGTTAGGGTTAGGGTTAGGGTTAGGGTTAGGGTTAGGGTTAGGGTTAGGGTTAGGGTTAGGGTTAGGGTTAGGGTTAGGGTTAGGGTTAGGGTTAGGGTTAGGGTTAGGGTTAGGGTTAGGGTTAGGGTTAGGGTTAGGGTTAGGGTTAGGGTTAGGGTTAGGGTTAGGGTTAGGGTTAGGGTTAGGGTTAGGGTTAGGGTTAGGGTTAGGGTTAGGGTTAGGGTTAGGGTTAGGGTTAGGGTTAGGGTTAGGGTTAGGGTTAGGGTTAGGGTTAGGGTTAGGGTTAGGGTTAGGGTTAGGGTTAGGGTTAGGGTTAGGGTTAGGGTTAGGGTTAGGGTTAGGGTTAGGGTTAGGGTTAGGGTTAGGGTTAGGGTTAGGGTTAGGGTTAGGGTTAGGGTTAGGGTTAGGGTTAGGGTTAGGGTTAGGGTTAGGGTTAGGGTTAGGGTTAGGGTTAGGGTTAGGGTTAGGGTTAGGGTTAGGGTTAGGGTTAGGGTTAGGGTTAGGGTTAGGGTTAGGGTTAGGGTTAGGGTTAGGGTTAGGGTTAGGGTTAGGGTTAGGGTTAGGGTTAGGGTTAGGGTTAGGGTTAGGGTTAGGGTTAGGGTTAGGGTTAGGGTTAGGGTTAGGGTTAGGGTTAGGGTTAGGGTTAGGGTTAGGGTTAGGGTTAGGGTTAGGGTTAGGGTTAGGGTTAGGGTTAGGGTTAGGGTTAGGGTTAGGGTTAGGGTTAGGGTTAGGGTTAGGGTTAGGGTTAGGGTTAGGGTTAGGGTTAGGGTTAGGGTTAGGGTTAGGGTTAGGGTTAGGGTTAGGGTTAGGGTTAGGGTTAGGGTTAGGGTTAGGGTTAGGGTTAGGGTTAGGGTTAGGGTTAGGGTTAGGGTTAGGGTTAGGGTTAGGGTTAGGGTTAGGGTTAGGGTTAGGGTTAGGGTTAGGGTTAGGGTTAGGGTTAGGGTTAGGGTTAGGGTTAGGGTTAGGGTTAGGGTTAGGGTTAGGGTTAGGGTTAGGGTTAGGGTTAGGGTTAGGGTTAGGGTTAGGGTTAGGGTTAGGGTTAGGGTTAGGGTTAGGGTTAGGGTTAGGGTTAGGGTTAGGGTTAGGGTTAGGGTTAGGGTTAGGGTTAGGGTTAGGGTTAGGGTTAGGGTTAGGGTTAGGGTTAGGGTTAGGGTTAGGGTTAGGGTTAGGGTTAGGGTTAGGGTTAGGGTTAGGGTTAGGGTTAGGGTTAGGGTTAGGGTTAGGGTTAGGGTTAGGGTTAGGGTTAGGGTTAGGGTTAGGGTTAGGGTTAGGGTTAGGGTTAGGGTTAGGGTTAGGGTTAGGGTTAGGGTTAGGGTTAGGGTTAGGGTTAGGGTTAGGGTTAGGGTTAGGGTTAGGGTTAGGGTTAGGGTTAGGGTTAGGGTTAGGGTTAGGGTTAGGGTTAGGGTTAGGGTTAGGGTTAGGGTTAGGGTTAGGGTTAGGGTTAGGGTTAGGGTTAGGGTTAGGGTTAGGGTTAGGGTTAGGGTTAGGGTTAGGGTTAGGGTTAGGGTTAGGGTTAGGGTTAGGGTTAGGGTTAGGGTTAGGGTTAGGGTTAGGGTTAGGGTTAGGGTTAGGGTTAGGGTTAGGGTTAGGGTTAGGGTTAGGGTTAGGGTTAGGGTTAGGGTTAGGGTTAGGGTTAGGGTTAGGGTTAGGGTTAGGGTTAGGGTTAGGGTTAGGGTTAGGGTT
Organism: Rupicapra rupicapra; assembly: GCA_963981305.1. Lineage (NCBI taxonomy): Eukaryota > Metazoa > Chordata > Mammalia > Artiodactyla > Bovidae > Rupicapra > Rupicapra rupicapra. The sequence goes on from OZ022282.1 coordinate 86,788,730, forward strand.
AGGGTTAGGGTTAGGGTTAGGGTTAGGGTTAGGGTTAGGGTTAGGGTTAGGGTTAGGGTTAGGGTTAGGGTTAGGGTTAGGGTTAGGGTTAGGGTTAGGGTTAGGGTTAGGGTTAGGGTTAGGGTTAGGGTTAGGGTTAGGGTTAGGGTTAGGGTTAGGGTTAGGGTTAGGGTTAGGGTTAGGGTTAGGGTTAGGGTTAGGGTTAGGGTTAGGGTTAGGGTTAGGGTTAGGGTTAGGGTTAGGGTTAGGGTTAGGGTTAGGGTTAGGGTTAGGGTTAGGGTTAGGGTTAGGGTTAGGGTTAGGGTTAGGGTTAGGGTTAGGGTTAGGGTTAGGGTTAGGGTTAGGGTTAGGGTTAGGGTTAGGGTTAGGGTTAGGGTTAGGGTTAGGGTTAGGGTTAGGGTTAGGGTTAGGGTTAGGGTTAGGGTTAGGGTTAGGGTTAGGGTTAGGGTTAGGGTTAGGGTTAGGGTTAGGGTTAGGGTTAGGGTTAGGGTTAGGGTTAGGGTTAGGGTTAGGGTTAGGGTTAGGGTTAGGGTTAGGGTTAGGGTTAGGGTTAGGGTTAGGGTTAGGGTTAGGGTTAGGGTTAGGGTTAGGGTTAGGGTTAGGGTTAGGGTTAGGGTTAGGGTTAGGGTTAGGGTTAGGGTTAGGGTTAGGGTTAGGGTTAGGGTTAGGGTTAGGGTTAGGGTTAGGGTTAGGGTTAGGGTTAGGGTTAGGGTTAGGGTTAGGGTTAGGGTTAGGGTTAGGGTTAGGGTTAGGGTTAGGGTTAGGGTTAGGGTTAGGGTTAGGGTTAGGGTTAGGGTTAGGGTTAGGGTTAGGGTTAGGGTTAGGGTTAGGGTTAGGGTTAGGGTTAGGGTTAGGGTTAGGGTTAGGGTTAGGGTTAGGGTTAGGGTTAGGGTTAGGGTTAGGGTTAGGGTTAGGGTTAGGGTTAGGGTTAGGGTTAGGGTTAGGGTTAGGGTTAGGGTTAGGGTTAGGGTTAGGGTTAGGGTTAGGGTTAGGGTTAGGGTTAGGGTTAGGGTTAGGGTTAGGGTTAGGGTTAGGGTTAGGGTTAGGGTTAGGGTTAGGGTTAGGGTTAGGGTTAGGGTTAGGGTTAGGGTTAGGGTTAGGGTTAGGGTTAGGGTTAGGGTTAGGGTTAGGGTTAGGGTTAGGGTTAGGGTTAGGGTTAGGGTTAGGGTTAGGGTTAGGGTTAGGGTTAGGGTTAGGGTTAGGGTTAGGGTTAGGGTTAGGGTTAGGGTTAGGGTTAGGGTTAGGGTTAGGGTTAGGGTTAGGGTTAGGGT
>OZ022283.1:0-125000 GCA_963981305.1 Rupicapra rupicapra
CCTGGCTGCCCACGTGATTTGCCCTGGGGGCCCACGTGATTGCTCCACCTGGCCCACGTGATTGCCCCACCTGGCCCACGTGATTGCCCCACCTGGCCCACGTGATTTCCCCTGGGGGCCCACGTGATTGCTCCACCTGGCCCACGTGATTCCCCCACCTGGCCCACGTGATTGCCCCACCTGGCCCACGTGAATTCCCCTGGGGGCCCACGTGATTTCCCCTGGGGCCCCACGTGATTGCCCCTCCTGGCCCACGTGATTTCCCCTGGAGGCCCACGTGATTTCCCGTGGGGGCCCACGTGATTTCCCGTGGGGGCCCACGTGATTTCACCTGGGGGCCCACGTGATTGCCCCACCTGGCCCACGTGATTTCCCCTGGGGGCCCACGTGATTTCCCCTGGGGGCCCACGTGATTTCCCCTGGGGGCCCACGTGATTTCCCCTGGGGTCCACGTTATTGCTCCACCTGGCCCACGTGATTTCCCCTGGGGGCCCACGTGATTTCCCCTGGGGGCCCACGTGATTTCACCTCGGTGCCCACGTGATTTCCCCTGGGAGCCCACGTGATTTCCCCTGGGGGCCCACGTGATTGCTCCACCTGGCCCACGTGATTGCCCGACCTGGCCCACGTGATTTCCCCTGGGGGCCCACGTGATTTCCCCTGGGGGCCCACGTGATTTCCCCTGGGGGCCCACGTGATTTCCCCTGGGGGCCCACGTGATTTCCCCTGGGGGCCCACGTGATTTCCCCTGGGGGCCCACGTGATTTCCCCTGGGGGCCCACGTGATTTCCCCTGGGGGCCCATGTGATTTCCCCTGGGGCCCCACGTGATTGCCCCACCTGGCCCACGTGATTTCCCCTGGAGGCCCACGTGATTTCCCCTGGGGGACCACGTGATTTCCCGTGGGGGCCCATGTGATTTCCCCTGGGGGCCCACGTGATTTCACCTGGGGGCCCACGTGATTGCCCCACCTGGCCCACGTGATTTCCCCTGGGGGCCCACGTGATTTCCCCTGGGGGCCCACGTGATTTCCCCTGGGGGCCACGTGATTTCCCCTGGGGGCCCACGTGATTTCCCCTGGGGGCCCACGTGATTTCCCCTGGGGGCCCACTTGATTTCCCCTGGGGGCCCACGTGATTTCCCCTGGGGGCCCACGTGATTTCCCCTGGCGGCCCACGTGATTTGCCCTGGGGGCGCACGTGATTTCCCCTGGGGGCCCACGTGATTTCCCCAGGGGGCCCACGTGATTGCTCCACCTGGCCCACGTGATTGCCCCACCTGGCCCACGTGATTGCCCCACCTGGCCCACGTGATTACCCCTGGGGGCCCACGTGATTTCCCCTGGGGGCCCACGTGATTTCCCCTGGGGGCCCACGTGATTTCCACTGGGGGCCCACGTGATTTGCCCTGGGGGCCCTCGTGATTTCCCCTGGGGGCCCACGTGATTGCCCCACCTGGCCCACGTGATTGCCCCACCTGGCCCACGAGATTTCCCCTGGGGGCCCACGTGATTTCCCCTGGGGCCCACGTGATTTCCCCTGGGGGCCCACGTGATTGCTCCACCTGGCCCACGTGATTGCCCCACCTGGCCCACGTGATTTCCCCTGGGGGCCCACGTGATTTCCCCTGGGGGCCCACGTGATTTCCCCTGGGGGCCCACGTGATTTCCCCTGGGGGCCCACGTGATTTCCCCTGGGGGTCGACGTGATTTCCCCTGGGGCCCCACGTGATTTCCCCTGGGCGCCGACGTGATTTCCCCTGGGGGCCCACGTGATTTCTCCACCTGGCCCACGTGATTGCCCCACCTGGCCCACGTGATTTCCCCTGGGGGCCCACGTGATTTCCCCTGGGGGCCCACGTGATTTCCCCTGGGGGCCCACGTGATTTCCCCTGGGGGCCCACGTGATTTCCCCTGGGGTCCCACGTGATTTCCCCTGGGGGCCCACGTGATTTCCCCTGGGGGCCCACGTGATTTCCCCTGGGGGCCCACGTGATTTCCCCTGGGGGCCCACGTGATTTCCCCTGGAGGCCCAGGTGATTTCCCCTGGCGGCCCACGTGATTTGCCCTGGGGGCCCACGTGATTTCCCTTGGGGGCCCACGTGATTTGCCCTGGGGGCCCTCGTGATTTCCCCTGGGGGCCCAAGTGATTGCCCCACCTGGCCCACGTGATTTCCCCTGGGGGCCCACGTGATTTCCCCTGGGGGCCCACGTGATTTCCCCTGGGGGCCCACGTGATTGCTCCACCTGGCCCACGTGATTGCCCCACCTGGCCCACGTGATTTCCCCTGGGGGCCCACGTGATTTCCCCTGGCGGACCACGTGATTTGCCCTGGGGGCCCACGTGATTTCCCCTGGGGGCCCACGTGATTTCCCCTGGGGCCCACGTGATTGCTCCACCTGGCCCACGTGATTGCCCCACCTGGCCCACGTGATTGCCCCACCTGGCCTACGTGATTTCCCCTGGGGGCCCACGTGATTTCCCCTGGGGGCCCACGTGATTTCCCGCGGGGGCCCACGTGATTTCCCCTGGGGGCCCACGTGATTTCCCCTGGGGGCCCACGTGATTGCCCCACCTGGCCCACGTGATTTCCCCTGGGGGCCCACGTGATTTCCCCTGGGGGCCCACGTGATTTCCCGTGGGGGCCCTCGTGATTTCCCCTGGGGGCCCACGTGATTTCCCCTGGGGGCCCACGTGATTTCCCCTGGGGCCCCACGTGATTGCCCCACCTGGCCCACGTGATTTCCCCTGGAGGCCCACGTGATTTCCCCTGGGGGACCACGTGACTTCCCGTGGGGGCCCTCGTGATTTCCCCTGGGGGCCCACGTGATTTCACCTGGGGGCTCACGTGATTGCCCCACCTGGCCCACGTGATTTCCCCAGGGGGCCCACGTGATTTCGACTGGGGGCCCACGTGATTTCCCCTGGGGGCCCACGTGATTGCTCCACCTGGCCCACGTGATTGCCCCACCTGGCCCACGTGATTTCCCCTGGGGGCCCACGTGATTTCCCCTGGGGGCCCACGTGATTTCCCCTGGGGGCACACTTTATTTCCCCTGGGGGACCACGTGATTTCCCCTGGGGGCCCACGTATTTCCCCTGGCGGCCCACGTGATTTGCCCTGGGGGCCCACGTGATTGCTCCACCTGGCCCACGTGATTGCCCCACCTGGCCCACGTGATTGCCCCACCTGGCCCACGTGATTTCCCCTGGGGGCCCACGTGATTTCCCCTGGGGGCCCACCTGATTGCTCCACCTGGCCCACGTGATTGCCCCACCTGGCCCACGTGATTTCCCCTGGGGGCCCACGTGATTTCCCCTGGGGGCCCACGTGATTGCTCCACCTGGGGGCCCACGTGATTGCCCCACCTGGCCCACGTGATTTCCCCTGGGGGCCCACGTGATTTCCCCTGGGGGCCCACGTGATTTCCCCTGGGGGCCCACGTGATTTCCCCTGGGGGCCCACGTGATTTCCCCTGGGGGCCCACGTGATTTCCCCTGGGGGCCCACGTGATTTCCCCTGGGGGCCGACGTGATTTCCCCTGGGGGCCCACGTGATTGCTCCACCTGGCCCACGTGATTGCCCCATCTGGCCCACGTGATTTCCCCTGGGGGCCCACGTGATTTCCCCTGGGGGCCCACGTGATTTCCCCTGGGGGACCACGTGATTTCACCTGGGGGCCCACGTGATTTCCCCTGGGGGCCCACGTGATTTCCCCTTGGGGCCCACGTGATTTCCCCTGGGGGCCCACGTGATTTCCCCTGGGGGCCCACGTGATTTCCCCTGGGGGCCCACGTGATTTCCCCTGGGGGCCCACGTGATTTCCCCTGGGGGCCCACGTGATTGCTCCACCTGGCCCACGTGATTGCCCCACCTGGCCCACGTGATTTCCCCTGGATGCCCACGTGATTTCCCCTGGGGGACCACGTGATTTCCCGTGGGGGCCCACGTGATTTCCCCTGGGGGCCCACGTGATTTCACCTGGGGGCCCACGTGATTGCCCCACCTGGCCCACGTGATTTCCCCTGGGGGCCCACGTGATTTCCCCTGGGGGCCCACGTGATTTCCCCTGGGGGCCCACGTGATTTCCCCACCTGGCCCACGTGATTTCCCCTGGAAGCCGACGTGATTTCCCCTGGGGGACCACGTGATTTCCCGTGGGGGCCCACGTGATTTGCCCTGGGGGCCCACGTGATTTCCCCTGGGGGCCCACGTGATTGCCCCACCTGGCCCACGTGATTGCCCCACCTGGCCCACGTGATTTCCCCTGGGGGCCCACGTGATTTCCCCTGGGGGCCCACGTGATTTCCCCACCTGGCCCACGTGATTTCCCCTGGAGGCCGACGTGATTTCCCCTGGGGGCCCACGTGATTTCCCCTGGGGGCCCACGTGATTTCCCCTGGGGGCCCACGTGATTTCCCCTGGGGGCCCACGTGATTGCCCCACCTGGCCCACGTGATTGCCCCACCTGGCCCACGTGATTTCCCCTGGGGGCCCACGTGATTTCCCCTGGGGGCCCACGTGATTTCCCCTGGGGTCCACGTGATTGCTCCACCTGGCCCACGTGATTTCCCCTGGGGGCCCACGTGATTTCCCCTGGGGGCCCACGTGATTTCCCCTGGGGGCCCACGTGATTTCCCCTGGTGGCCCACGTGATTGCTCCACCTGGCCCACGTGATTGCCCCACCTGGCCCACGTGATTTCCACCTGGGGGCCCACGTGATTTCCCCTGGGGGCCCACGTGATTTCCCCTGGGGGCCCACGTGATTTCCCCTGGGGGCCCACGTGATTTCCCCTGGGGGCCCACGTGATTTCCCCTGGGGGCCCACGTGATTTCCCCTGGGGGCCCACGTGATTTCCCCTGGGGGCCCACGTGATTTCCACTGGGGGCCCACGTGATATCCCCTGGGGGCCCACGTGATTTCCCCTGGGGGCCCACGTGATTTCCCCTGGGTGCCCACGTGATTTCCACTGGGGGCCCACGTGATATCCCCTGGGGGCCCACGTGATTTCCCCTGGGGGCCCACGTGATTTCCCCTGGGGGCCCACGTGATTTCCCCTGGGGGCCCACGTGATTGCTCCACCTGGCCCACGTGATTGCCCCACCTGGCCCACGTGATTTCCCCTGGGGGCCCACGTGATTTCCCCTGGGGGCCCACGTGATTTCCCCTGGGGGCCCACGTGATTTCCCCTGGGGGCCCACGTGATTTCCCCTGGGGGCCCACGTGATTTCCCCTGGGGGCCCACGTGATTTCCCCTGGGGGCCCACGTGATTTCCCCTGGGGGCCCACGTGATTTCCACTGGGGGCCCACGTGATTTCCCCTGGGGGCCCACGTGATTTCCCCTGGGGGCCCACGTGATTGTCCCCTGGGGGCCCACGTGATTTCCCCTGGGGGCCCACGTGATTTCCCCTGGGGGCCGACGTGATTTCCCCTGGGGGCCCACGTGATTGCTCCACCTGGCCCACGTGATTGCCCCATCTGGCCCACGTGATTTCCCCTGGGGGCCCACGTGATTTCCCCTGGGGGCCCACGTGATTTCCCCTGGGGGACCACGTGATTTCACCTGGGGGCCCACGTGATTTCCCCTGGGGGCCCACGTGATTTCCCCTGGGGGCCCACGTGATTTCCCCTGGGGGCCCACGTGATTTCCCCTGGGGGCCCACGTGATTTCCCCTGGGGGCCCACGTGATTTCCCCTGGGGGCCCACGTGATTTCCCCTGGGGGCCCACGTGATTTCCCCTGGGGGCCCACGTGATTGCTCCACCTGGCCCACGTGATTGCCCCACCTGGCCCACGTGATTTCCCCTGGATGCCCACGTGATTTCCCCTGGGGGCCCACGTGATTTTCCCGTGGGGGCCCACGTGATTTCCCCTGGGGGCCCACGTGATTTCACCTGGGGGCCCACGTGATTGCCCCACCTGGCCCACGTGATTTCCCCTGGGGGCCCACGTGATTTCCCCTGGGGGCCCACGTGATTTCCCCTGGGGGCCCACGTGATTTCCCCTGGGGGCCCACGTGATTTCCCCACCTGGCCCACGTGATTTCCCCTGGAGGCCCGACGTGATTTCCCCTGGGGGCCCACGTGATTTCCCCTGGGGGCCCACGTGATTTGCCCTGGGGGCCCTCGTGATTTCCCCTGGGGGCCCACGTGATTGCCCCACCTGGCCCACGTGATTGCCCCACCTGGCCCACGTGATTTCCCCTGGGGGCCCACGTGATTTCCCCTGGGGGCCCACGTGATTTCCCCTGGGGGCCCACGTGATTTCCCCTGGGGGCCCACGTGATTTCCCCTGGGGGCCCACGTGATTTCCCCTGGGGGCCCACGTGATTTCCCCTGGTGGCCCACGTGATTGCTCCACCTGGCCCACGTGATTGCCCCACCTGGCCCACGTGATTTCCCCTGGGGGCCCACGTGATTTCCCCTGGGGGCCCACGTGATTTCCCCTGGGGGCCCACGAGATTTCCCCTGGGGGCCCACGTGATTTCCCCTGGGGGCCCACGTGATTTCCCCTGGGGGCCCACGTGATTTCCCCTGGGTGCCCACGTGATTTCCCCTGGGGGCCTACGTGATTTCCACTGGGGGCCCACGTGATATCCCCTGGGGGCCCACGTGATTTCCCCTGGGGGCCCACGTGATGTCCCCTGGGGGCCCACGTGATTTCCCCTGGGGGCCCACGTGATTGCTCCACCTTGCCCACGTGATTGCCCCACAAGGCCCACGTGATTGCCCCACCTGGCCCACGTGATTTCCCCTGGGGGCCCACGTGATTTCCCCTGGGGGCCCACGTGATTTCCCATGGGGGCCCACGTGATTTCCCCTGGGGGCCCACGTGATTTCCCCTGGGGGCCCACGTGATTTCCCCTGGGGGCCCACGTGATTTCCCCTGGGGGCCCACGTGATTTCCCCTGGGGGCCCACGTGATTGCTCCACCTGGCCCACGTGATTGCCCCACCTGGCCCACGTGATTTCCCCTGGGGGCCCACGTGATTTCCCCTGGGGGCCCACGTGATTTCCCCTGGGGGCCCACGTGATTTCCCCTGGGGGCCCACGTGATTTCCCCTGGGGGCCCACGTGATTTCCCCTGGGGGCCCACGTGATTTCCCCTGGGGGCCCACGTGATTTCCCCTGGGGGCCCACGTGATTTCCCCTGGGGGCCCACGTGATTTCCCCTGGGGGCCCACGTGATTTCCCCTGGGGGCCCACGTGATTTCCCCTGGGGGCCCACGTGATTTCCCCTGGGGGCCCACGTGATTGCTCCAGGGGGCCCACGTGATTGCCCCACCTGGCCCACGTGATTGCCCCACCTGGCCCACGTGATTTCCCCTGGGGGCCCACGTGATTTCCCCTGGGGGCCCACGTGATTTCCCCTGGGGGCCCACGTGACTTCCCCTGGGGGCCCACGTGATTTCCCCTGGGGGCCCACGTGATTTCCCCTGGGGGCCCACGTGATTTCCCCTGGGGGCCCACGTGATTTCCCCTGGGGGCCCACGTGATTTCCCCTGGGGGCCCACGTGATTGCCCCACCTGGCCCACGTGATTGCCCCACCTGGCCCACGTGATTTCCCCTGGGGGCCCACGTGATTTCCCCTGGGGGCCCACGTGATTTCCCCTGGGGGCCCACGTGATTGCTCCACCTGGCCCACGTGATTGCCCCACCTGGCCCACGTGATTTCCCCTGGGGGCCCACGTGATTTCCCCTGGGGGCCCACGTGATTTCCCCTGGGGGCCCACGTGATTTCCCCTGGGGGCCCACGTGATTTCCCCTGGGGGCCCACGTGATTTCCCCTGGGGGCCCACGTGATTTCCCCTGGGGGCCCACGTGATTTCCCCTGGGGGCCCACGTGATTGCTCCTGGGGGCCCACGTGATTTCCCCACCTGGCCCACGTGATTTCCCCTGGGGGCCCACGTGATTTGCCCTGGGGGCCCACGTGATTTCCCCTGGGGGCCCACGTGATTTCCCCTGGGAGCCCACGTGATTTCCCCTGGGGCCCCACGTGATTGCCCCACCTGGCCCACGTGATTGCCCCACCTGGCCCACGTGATTTCCCCTGGGGGCCCACGTGATTTCCCCTGGGGGCCCACGTGATTTCCCCTGGGGGCCCACGTGAACGCTCCACCTGGCCCCCGTGATTGCCCCACCTGGCCCACGTGATTTCCCCTGGGGGCCGACGTGATTTCCCCTGGGGGCCCACGTGATTTCCCCTGGGGGCCCAAGTTATTTCCCCTGGGGGCCCACGTGATTTCCCCTGGGGGCCCACGTATTTCCCCTGGCGGCACACGTGATTTCCCCTGTGGGCCCTCGTGATTTCCCCTGGGGGCCCACGTGATTGCCCCACCTGGCCCACGTGATTGCCCCACCTGGCCCACGTGATTGCCCCTGGGGGCCCACGTGATTTCCCCTGGGGGCCCACGTGATTTCCCCTGGGGGCCCACGTGATTTCCCCTGGGGGCCCACGTGATTTCCCCTGGGGTCCCTCGTGATTTCCCCTGGGGGCCCACGTGATTGCTCCACCTGGCCGACGTGATTGCCCCACCTGGCCCACGTGATTTTCCCTGGGGGCCCACGTGATTTCCCCTGGGGGCCCACGTGATTTCCCCTGGGGGCCCAAGTTATTTCCCCTGGGGGCCCACGTGATTGCCCCACCTGGCCCACGTGATTTCCCCTGGGGGACCACGTGATTTCCCGTGGGGGCCCACGTGATTTCCCCTGGGGGCCCACGTGATTTCACCTGGGGGCTCACGTGATTGCCCCACCTGGCCCACGTGATTTCCCCTGGGGGCCCTCGTGATTTCCCCTGGGGGCCCTCGTGATTTCAACTTGGGGCTCACGTGATTGCCCCACCTGGCCCACGTGATTTCCCCTGGGGGCCCTCGTGATTTCCCCTGGGGGCCCTCGTGATTTCCCCTGGGGGCCCACGTGATTTCCCCTGGGGGCCCACGTGATTTCCCCTGGGGGCCCACGTGATTTCCCCTGGGGGCCCACGTGATTTCCCCTGGGGGCCCACGTGATTTCCCCTGGGGGCCCACGTGATTGCTCCACCTGGCCCACGTGATTTCCCCACCTGGCCCACGTGATTTCCCCTGGGGGCCCACTTGATTTGCCCTGGGGGCCCACGTGATTTCCCCTGGGGGCCCACGTGATTTCCCCTGGGAGCCCACGTGATTTCCCCTGGGGCCCCACGTGATTGCCCCACCTGGCCCACGTGATTGCCCCACCTGGCCCACGTGATTTCCCCTGGGGGCCCACGTGATTTCCCCTGGGGGCCCACGTGATTTCCCCTGGGGGCCCACGTGAACGCTCCACCTGGCCCCCGTGATTGCCCCACCTGGCCCACGTGATTTCCCCTGGGGGCCGACGTGATTTCCCCTGGGGGCCCACGTGATTTCCCCTGGGGGCCCAAGTTATTTCCCCTGGGGGCCCACGTGATTTCCCCTGGGGGCCCACGTGATTTCCCCTGGCGGCACACGTGATTTCCCCTGTGGGCCCTCGTGATTTCCCCTGGGGGCCCACGTGATTGCCCCACCTGGCCCACGTGATTGCCCCACCTGGCCCACGTGATTGCCCCTGGGGGCCCACGTGATTTCCCCTGGGGGCCCACGTGATTTCCCCTGGGGGCCCACGTGATTTCCCCTGGGGGCCCACGTGATTTCCCCTGGGGTCCCTCGTGATTTCCCCTGGGGGCCCACGTGATTGCTCCACCTGGCCGACGTGATTGCCCCACCTGGCCCACGTGATTTTCCCTGGGGGCCCACGTGATTTCCCCTGGGGGCCCACGTGATTTCCCCTGGGGGCCCACGTGATTTCCCCTGGGGGCCCACGTGATTTCCCCACCTGGCCCACGTGATTTCCCCTGGAGGCCGACGTGATTTCCCCTGGGGGCCCACGTGATTTCCCCTGGGGGCCCACGTGATTTGCCCTGGGGGCCCTCGTGATTTCCCCTGGGGGCCCACGTGATTGCCCCACCTGGCCCACGTGATTGCCCCACCTGGCCCACGTGATTTCCCCTGGGGGCCCACGTGATTTCCCCTGGGGGCCCACGTGATTTCCCCTGGGGGCCCACGTGATTTCCCCTGGGGGCCCACGTGATTTCCCCTGTGGGCCCACGTTATTTCCCCTGGGGGCCCACGTGATTTCCCGTGGTGGCACACGTGATTGCTCCACCTGGCCCACGTGATTGCCCCACCTGGCCCACGTGATTTCCCCTGGGGGCCCACGTGATTTCCCCTGGGGGCCCACGTGATTTCCCCTGGGGGCCCACGAGATTTCCCCTGGGGGCCCACGTGATTTCCCCTGGGGGCCCACGTGATTTCCCCTGGGGGCCCACGTGATTTCCCCTGGGTGCCCACGTGATTTCCCCTGGGGGCCTACGTGATTTCCACTGGGGGCCCACGTGATATCCCCTGGGGGCCCACGTGATTTCCCCTGGGGGTCCACGTGATGTCCCCTGGGGGCCCACGTGATTTCCCCTGGGGGCCCACGTGATTGCTCCACCTTGCCCACATGATTGCCCCACAAGGCCCACGTGATTGCCCCACCTGGCCCACGTGATTTCCCCTGGGGGCCCACGTGATTTCCCCTGGGGGCCCACGTGATTTCCCATGGGGGCCCACGTGATTTCCCCTGGGGGCCCAGGTGATTTCCCCTGGGGGCCCACGTGACTTCCCCTGGGGGCCCACGTGATTTCCCCTGGGGGCCCACGTGATTTCCCCTGGGGGACAACGTGATTTCCCCTGGGGGCCCACGTGATTTCCCCTGGGGGCCGACGTGATTTCCCCTGGGGGCCCACGTGATTTCCTCTGGGGGCCCACGTGATTTCCCCCGGGGGCCCACGTGATTTCCCCTGGGGGCCCACGTGATTTCCCCTGGGGGCCCACGTTATTTCCCCTGGGGGCCCACGTGATTTCCCCTGGGGGCCCACGTGATTGCCCCACCTGGCCCACGTGATTGCCCCACCTGGCCCACGTGATTTCCCCTGGGGGCCCACGTGATTTCCCCTGGGGGCCCACGTGATTTCCCCTGGGGGCACACGTGATTGCTCCACCTGGCCCACGTGATTGCCCCACCTGGCCCACGTGATTTCCCCTGGGGGCCCACGTGATTTCCACTGGGGGCCCACGTGATTTCCCCTGGGGGCCCACGTGATTTCCCCTGGGGGCCCACGTGATTTCCCCTGGGGGCCCACGTGATTTCCCCTGGGGGCCCACGTGATTTCCCCTGGGGGCCCACGTGATTTCCCCTGGGGGCCCACGTGATTTCCCCTGGGGGCCCACGTGATTTCCCCTGGGGGCCCACGTGATTTCCCCTGGGGGCCCCCGTGATTTCCCCTGGGGGCCCACGTGATTTCCCCTGGGGGCCCAGGTGATTGCTCCACCTGGCCCAAGTGATTGCCCCACCTGGCCCACATGATTGCCCCACCTGGCCCACGTGATTTCCCCTGGGGGCCCACGTGATTTCCCCTGGGGGCCCACGTGATTTCCCCTGGGGGCCCACGTGACTTCCCCTGGGGGCCCACGTGATTTCCCCTGGGGGCCCACGTGATTTCCCCTGGGGGCCCACGTGATTTCCCCTGGGGGCCCACGTGATTTGCCCTGGAGGCCCTCGTGATTTCCCCTGGGGGCCCACGTGATTGCCCCACCTGGCCCACGTGATTGCCCCACCTGGCCCACGTGATTTCCCCTGGGGGCCCACGTGATTTCCCCTGGGGGCCCACGTGATTTCCCCTGGGGGCCCACGTGATTTCCCCTGGGGGCCCACGTGATTGCCCCACCTGGCCCACGTGATTTCCCCTGGGGGCCCTCGTGATTTCCCCTGGGGGCCCACGTGATTTCCCCTGGGGGCCCACGTGATTTCCCCTGGGGGCCCACGTGATTTCCCCTGGGGGCCCACGTGATTTCCCCTGGGGGCCCACGTGATTTCCCCTGGGGGCCCACGTGATTTCCCCTGGGGGCCCACGTGATTTCCCCTGGGGGCCCACGTGATTGCTCCACCTGGCCCACGTGATTTCCCCACCTGGCCCACGTGATTTCCCCTGGGGGCCCACGTGATTTGCCCTGGGGGCCCACGTGATTTCCCCTGGGGGCCCACGTGATTTCCCCTGGGGGCCCACGTGATTTCCCCTGGGGGCCCCACGTGATTGCCCCACCTGGCCCACGTGATTGCCCCACCTGGCCCACGTGATTTCCCCTGGGGGCCCACGTGATTTCCCCTGGGGGCCCACGTGATTTCCCCTGGGGGCCCACGTGAACGCTCCACCTGGCCCCCGTGATTGCCCCACCTGGCCCACGTGATTTCCCCTGGGGGCCGACGTGATTTCCCCTGGGGGCCCACGTGATTTCCCCTGGGGGCCCAAGTTATTTCCCCTGGGGGCCCACGTGATTTCCCCTGGGGGCCCACGTGATTTCCCCTGGCGGCACACGTGATTTCCCCTGTGGGCCCTCGTGATTTCCCCTGGGGGCCCACGTGATTGCCCCACCTGGCCCACGTGATTGCCCCACCTGGCCCACGTGATTGCCCCTGGGGGCCCACGTGATTTCCCCTGGGGGCCCACGTGATTTCCCCTGGGGGCCCACGTGATTTCCCCTGGGGGCCCACGTGATTTCCCCTGGGGTCCCTCGTGATTTCCCCTGGGGGCCCACGTGATTGCTCCACCTGGCCGACGTGATTGCCCCACCTGGCCCACGTGATTTTCCCTGGGGGCCCACGTGATTTCCCCTGGGGGCCCACGTGATTTCCCCTGGGGGCCCAAGTTATTTCCCCTGGGGGCCCACGTGATTGCCCCACCTGGCCCACGTGATTTCCCCTGGGGGACCACGTGATTTCCCGTGGGGGCCCACGTGATTTCCCCTGGGGGCCCACGTGATTTCACCTGGGGGCTCACGTGATTGCCCCACCTGGCCCACGTGATTTCCCCTGGGGGCCCACGTGATTTCCCCTGGGGGCCCACGTGATTTCCCCTGGGGGCCCACGTGATTTGCCCTGGGGGCCCTCGTGATTTCCCCTGGGGGCCCACGTGATTGCCCCACCTGGCCCACGTGTTTGCCCCACCTGGCCCACGTGATTTCCCCTGGGGGCCCACGTGATTTCCCCTGGGGGCCCACGTGATTTCCCCTGGGGGCCCACGTGATTTCCCCTGGGGGCCCACGTGATTTCCCCTGGGGGCCCACGTGATTTCCCCTGGTGGCCCACGTGATTGCTCCACCTGGCCCACGTGATTGCCCCACCTGGCCCACGTGATTTCCCCTGGGGGCCCACGTGATTTCCCCTGGGGGCCCACGTGATTTCCCCTGGGGGCCCACGAGATTTCCCCTGGGGGCCCACGTGATTTCCCCTGGGGGCCCACGTGATTTCCCCTGGGGGCCCACGTGATTTCCCCTGGGTGCCCACGTGATTTCCCCTGGGGGCCCACGTGATTTCCACTGGGGGCCCACGTGATATCCCCTGGGGGCCCACGTGATTTCCCCTGGGGGCCCACGTGATTTCCCCTGGGGGCCCACGTGATTTCCCCTGGGGGCCCACGTGATTTCCCCTGGGGGCCCACGTGATTTCCCCTGGGGGCCCACGTGATTTCCCCTGGGGGCCCACGTGATTTCCCCTGGGGGCCCCCGTGATTTCCCCTGGGGGCCCACGTGATTTCCCCTGGGGGCCCACGTGATTGCTCCACCTGGCCCAAGTGATTGCCCCACCTGGCCCACGTGATTGCCCCACCTGGCCCACGTGATTGCCCCACCTGGCCCACGTGATTTCCCCTGGGGGCCCACGTGATTTCCCCTGGGGGCCCACGTGATTTCCCCTGGGGGCCCAAGTTATTTCCCCTGGGGGCCCACGTGATTTCCCCTGGGGGCCCACGTGATTTCCCCTGGCGGCCCACGTGATTTGCCCTGGGGGCCCACGTGATTGCTCCACCTGGCCCACGTGATTGCCCCACCTGGCCCACGTGATTGCCCCACCTGGCCCATGTGATTTCCCCTGGGGGCCCACGTGATTTCCCCTGGGGGCCCACGTGATTTCCCCTGGGGGCCCACGTGATTTCCCCTGGGGGCCCACGTGATTTGCCCTGGGGTCCCTCGTGATTTCCCCTGGGGGCCCACGTGATTGCCCCACCTGGCCCACGTGATTGCCCCACCTGGCCCACGTGATTTCCCCTGGGGGCCCACGTGATTTCCCCTGGGGGCCCACGTGATTTCCCCTGGGGGCCCACGTGATTGCTCCACCTGGCCCACGTGATTGCACCACCTGGCCCACGTGATTTCCCCTGGGGGCCCACGTGATTTCCCCTGGGGGCCCACGTGATTTCCCCTGGGGGCCCACGTGATTTCCCCTGGGGGCCCACGTGATTTCCCCTGGGTGCCCACGTGATATCCCCTGGGGGCCCACGTGATTTCCCCTGGGGGCCCACGTGATTTCCCCTGGCGGCCCACGTGATTTGCCCTGGGGGCCCACGTGATTTCCCCTGGGGGCCCACGTGATTTCCCCTGGGGGCCCACGTGATTGCTCCACCTGGCCCACGTGATTGCCCCACCTGGCCCACGTGATTGCCCCACTTGGCCCACGTGATTTCCCCTGGGGGCCCACGTGATTTCCCCTGGGGGCCCACGTGAATTCCCCTGGGGGCCCACGTGATTTCCCCTGGGGGCCCACGTGATTTACCCTGGGGGCCCACGTGATTTCCCCTTGGGGCCCACGTGATTTCCCCTGGGGGCCCACGTGATTTCCCCTGGGGGCCCACGTGATTTCCCCTGGGGGCCCACGTGATTTCCCCTGGGGGCCCACGTGATGTCCCCTGGGGGCCCACGTGATGTCCCCTGGGGGCCCACGTGATTGCTCCACCGGGCCCACGTGATTTCCCCTGGGGGCCCACGTGATTTCCCCTGGGGTCCCACGTGATTTACCCTGGGGGCCCACGTGATTTCCCCTGGGGGCCCAAGTTATTTCCCCTGGAGGCCCACGTGATTTCCCCTGAGGGCCCACGTATTTCCCCTGGCGGCCCACGTGATTTGCCCTGGGGGCCCACGTGATTGCTCCACCTGGCCCACGTGATTGCCCCACCTGACCCACGTGATTGCCCCACCTGGCCCACGTGATTTTCCCTGGGGGCCCACGTGATTTCCCCTGGGGGCCCACGTGATTTGCCCTGGGGGCCCTCGTGATTTCCCCTGGGGGCCCACGTGATTGCCCCACCTGGCCCACGTGATTGCCCCACCTGGCCCACGTGATTTCCCCTGGGGGCCCACGTGATTTCCCCTGGGGGCCCACGTGATTTCCCCTGGGGGCCCACGTGATTTCCCCTGGGGGCCCACGTGATTTCCCCTGGGAGCCCACGTGATTTCCCCTGGGGGCCCACGTGATTTCCCCTGGGGGCCCACGTGATTTCCCCTGTGGGCCCACGTGATTTCCCCTGGGGGCCCACGTGATTTCCCCTGGGGGCCCACGTGATTTCCCCTGGTGGCCCACGTGATTTGCCCTGGGGGCCCACGTGATTTCCCCTGGGGGCCCACGTGATTTCCCCTGGGGGCCCACGTGATTGCTCCTGGGGGCCCACGTGATTGCCCCTCCTGGCCCACGTGATTGCCCCACCTGGCCCACGTGATTTCCCCTGGGGGCCCACGTTATTTCCCCTGGGGGCCCACGTGATTTCCCCTGGGGGCCCACGTGATTTCCCCTGGGGGCCCACGTGATTTCCCCTGGGGGCCCACGTGATTTCCCCTGGAGGCCCACGTGATTTCCCCTGGGGGCCCACGTATTTCCCCTGGCGGCCCACGTGATTTGCCCTGGGGGCCCACGTGATTGCTCCACCTGGCCCACGTGATTGCCCCACCTGGCCCACGTGATTGCCCCACCTGGCCCACGTGATTTCCCCTGGGGGCCCACGTGATTTCCCCTGGGGGCCCACGTGATTTCCCCTGGGGGCCCACGTGATTGCTCCACCTGGCCCACGTGATTGCCCCACCTGGCCCACGTGATGCCCCACCTGGCCCACGTGATTTCCCCTGGGGGCCCACGTGATTTACCCTGGTGGCCCACGTGATTTCCCCTGGGGGCCCACGTGATTTCCCCTGGGGGCCAACGTGATTTCCCCTGAGGGCCCACGTGATTTCCCCTGGGGGCCCACGTGATTTCCCCTCGGGGCCCACGTGATTTCCCCGGGGGCCCACGTGATTTCCCCTGGGGCCCCACGTGATTGCCCCACCTGGCCCACGTGATTTCCCCTGGAGGCCCACGTGATTTCCCCTGGGGGACCACGTGATTTCCCGTGGGGGCCCACGTGATTTCCCCTGGGGGCCCACGTGATTGCTCCACCTGGCCCACGTGATTGCCCCACCTGGCCCACGTGATTTCCCCTGGGGGCCCACGTGATTTCCCCTGGGGGCCCACGTGATTTCCCCTGGGGGCCCACGTGATTTCCCCTGGGGGCCCACGTGATTTCCCCTGGGGGCCCACGTGATTTCCCCTGGGGGCCCACGTGATTGCTCCACCTGGCCCACGTGATTGCCCCACCTGGCCCACGTGATTTCCCCTGGGGGCCCACGTGATTTCCCCTGGGGGCCCACGTGATTTCCCCTGGGGGCCCACGTGATTTCCCCTGGGGGCCCACGTGATTTCCCCTGGGGGCCCACGTGATTTCCCCCTGGGGGCCCACGTGATTGCTCCTGGGGGCCCACGTGATTGCCCCACCTGGCCCTCGTGATTTCCCCTGGGGTCCCACGTGATTTCCCCTGGGGGCCCACGTGATTTCCCCTGGGGGCCCACGTGATTTCCCCTGGGGGCCCACGTGATTGCTCCACCTGGCCCACATGATTGCTCCACCTGGCCCACGTGATTGCCCCACCTGGCCCACGTGATTTCCCCTGGGGGCCCACGTGATTTCCCCTGGGGGCCCACGTGATTTCCCCTGGGGGCCCACGTGATTTCCCCTGGGGGCCCACGTGATTTCCCCTGGGGGCCCACGTGATTTCCCCTGGGGCCCACGAGATTTCCCCTGGGGGCCCTCGTGATTTCCCCTGGGGGCCCACGTGATTTCCCCTGGGGGCCCACGTGATTTCCCCTGGGTGCCCACGTGATTTCCCCTGGGGGCCCACGTGATTTCCCCTGGGGGCCCACGTGATTTCCCCTGGGTGCCCACGTGATATCCCCTGGGGGCCCACGTGATTTCCCTTGGGGGCCCACGTGATTTCCCCTGGGGGCCCACGTGATTTCCCCTGGGGGCCCACGTGATTTCCCCTGGGTGCCCACGTGATTTCCCCTGGGGGCCCACGTGATTTCCCCTGGGTGCCCACGTGATTTCCCCTGGGGGCCCACGTGATTTCCCCTGGCGGCCCACGTGATTTGCCCTGGGGGCCCACGTGATTTCCCCTGGGGGCCCACGTGATTTCCCCTGGGGGCCCACGTGATTGCTCTCCTCCGGGCCCACGTGATTGCCCCACCTGGCCCACGTGATTGCCCGACCTGGCCCACGTGATTTCCCCTGGGGGCCCACGTGAATTCCCCTGGGGGCCCACGTGATTTACCCTGGGGGCCCACGTGATTTCCCCTGGGGGCCCACGTGATTTCCCCTGGGGGCCCACGTGATTTCCCCTGGGTGCCCACGTGATATCCCCTGGGGGCCCACGTGATTTCCCCTGGGGGCCCACGTGATTTCCCCTGGGGGCCCACGTGATTTCCCCTGGGGGCCCACGTGATTTCCCCTGGGTGCCCACGTGATTTCCCCTGGGGGCCCACGTGATTTCCCCTGGGTGCCCACGTGATTTCCCCTGGGGGCCCACGTGATTTCCCCTGGTGGCCCACGTGATTTGCCCTGGGGGCCCACGTGATTTCCCCTGGGGGCCCAAGTTATTTCCCCTGGAGGCCCACGTGATTTCCCCTGGGGGCCCACGTATTTCCCCTTGCGGCCCACGTGATTGCCCCACCTGGCCCACATGATTGCTCCACCTGGCCCACGTTATTGCCCCACCTGGCCCACGTGATTGCCCAACCTGGCCCACGTTATTTCCCTGGGGGCCCACGTGATTTCCCCTGGGGGCCCACGTGATTTCCCCTGGGGGCCCACGTGATTGCTCCACCTGGCCCACGTGATTGCCCCACCTGGCCCACGTGATTGCCCCACCGGGCCCACGTGATTTCCCCTGGGGGCCCACGTGATTTACCCTGGTGGCCCACGTGATTTCCCCTGGGGGCCCACGTGATTTCCCCTGGGGGCCCACGTGATTTATCCTGGGGGCCCACGTGATTTCCCCTGGGGGCCCACGTGATTTCCCCTGGGGGCCCACGTGATTTCCCCTGGGGGCCCACGTGATTTCCCCTGGGGCCCCACGTGATTGCCCCACCTGGCCCACGTGATTTCCCCTGGAGGCCCACGTGATTTCCCCTGGGGGACCACGTGATTTCCCGTGGGGGCCCACGTGATTTCCCCTGGGGGCCCACGTGATTTGCCCTGGGGGCCCTCGTGATTTCCCCTGGGGGCCCACGTGATTGCCCCACCTGGCCCACGTGATTGCCCCACCTGGCCCACGTGATTTCCCCTGGGGGCCCACGTGATTTCCCCTGGGGGCCCACGTGATTTCCCCTGGGGGCCAACGTGATTTCCCCTGAGGGCCCACGTGATTTCCCCTGGGGGCCCACGTGATTTCCCCTGGGGGCCCAAGTTATTTCCCCTGGGGGCCCACGTGATTTCCCCTGGGGGCCCACGTATTTCCCCTGGCGGCCCACGTGATTTGCCCTGGGGGCCCACGTGATTGCTCCACCTGGCCCACGTGATTGCCCCACCTGGCCCACGTGATTGTCCCACCTGGCCCACGTGATTTCCCCTGGGGGCCCGCGTGATTTCCCATGGGGGCCCACGTGATTTCCCCTGGGGGCCCACGTGATTTCCCCTGGGGGCCCACGTGATTTCCCCTGGGGGCCCACGTGATTTGCCCTGGGGGCCCTCGTGATTTCCCCTGGGGGCCCACGTGATTGCCCCACCTGGCCCACGTGATTGTCCCACCTGGCCCACGTGATTTCCCCTGGGGGCCCGCGTGATTTCCCATGGGGGCCCACGTGATTTCCCCTGGGGGCCCACGTGATTTCCCCTGGGGGCCCACGTGATTTCCCCTGGGGGCCCACGTGATTCCCCGGCCCACGTGATTCCCCGGCCCACGTGATTTCCCCTGGGGGCCCACGTGATTTCCCCTGGGGGCCCACGTGATTTCCCCTGGGGGCCCACGTGATTTCCCCTGGGGGCCCACGTGATTTCCCCTGGGGGCCCACGTGATTTCCCCTGGGGGCCCACGTGATTTCCCCTGGGGGCCCACGTGATTTCCCCTGGGGGCCCACGTGATTTCCCCTGGGGGCCCACGTGATTTCCCCTGGGGGCCCACGTGATTTCCCCTGGCCCACGTGATTTCCCCTGGGGGCCCACGTGATTTCCCCTGGGGGCCCACGTGATTGGGCCCCACCTGGCCCACGTGATTGCCCCACCTGGCCCACGTGATTTCCCCTGGGGGCCCACGTGATTTCCCCTGGGGGCACACGTGATTTCCCCTGGGGGCCCACGTGATTGCTCCACCTGGCGCACGTGATTGCCCCACCTGGCCCACGTGATTTCCCCTGGGGGCCCACGCGATTTCCCCTGGGGGCCCACGTTATTTCCCCTGGGGGCCCACGTGATTTCCCCTGGGGGCCCACGTGATTTCCCCTGGCGGCCCACGTGATTTGCCCTGGGGGCCCACGTGATTTCCACTGGGGGCCCACTTGACTTCCCCTGGGGGCCCTCGTGATTGCCCCACCTGGCCCACGTGATTTCCCCTGGGGGCCCACGTGATTTCCCCTGGGGGCCCACGTGATTTCCCCTGGGTGCCCACGTGATTTCCCCTGGGGGCCCACGTGATTTCCCCTGGGTGCCCACGTGATTTCCCCTGGGGGCCCACGTGATTTCCCCTGGTGGCCCACGTGATTTGCCCTGGGGGCCCACGTGATTTCCCCTGGGGGCCCAAGTTATTTCCCCTGGAGGCCCACGTGATTTCCCCTGGGGGCCCACGTATTTCCACTTGCGGCCCACGTGATTGCCCCACCTGGCCCACATGATTGCTCCACCTGGCCCACGTTATTGCCCCACCTGGCCCACGTGATTGGCCAACCTGGCCCACGTTATTTCCCTGGGGGCCCACGTGATTTCCCCTGGGGGCCCACGTGATTTCCCCTGGGGGCCCACGTGATTGCTCCACCTGGCCCACGTGATTGCCCCACCTGGCCCACGTGATTGCCCCACCGGGCCCACGTGATTTCCCCTGGGGGCCCACGTGATTTACCCTGGTGGCCCACGTGATTTCCCCTGGGGGCCCACGTGATTTCCCCTGGGGGCCCACGTGATTTATCCTGGGGGCCCACGTGATTTCCCCTGGGGGCCCACGTGATTTCCCCTGGGGGCCCACGTGATTTCCCCTGGGGGCCCACGTGATTTCCCCTGGGGCCCCACGTGATTGCCCCACCTGGCCCACGTGATTTCCCCTGGAGGCCCACGTGATTTCCCCTGGGGGACCACGTGATTTCCCGTGGGGGCCCACGTGATTTCCCCTGGGGGCCCACGTGATTTGCCCTGGGGGCCCTCGTGATTTCCCCTGGGGGCCCACGTGATTGCCCCACCTGGCCCACGTGATTGCCCCACCTGGCCCACGTGATTTCCCCTGGGGGCCCACGTGATTTCCCCTGGGGGCCCACGTGATTTCCCCTGGGGGCCAACGTGATTTCCCCTGAGGGCCCACGTATTTCCCCTGGGGGCCCACGTGATTTCCCCTGGGGGCCCAAGTTATTTCCCCTGGGGGCCCACGTGATTTCCCCTGGGGGCCCACGTATTTCCCCTGGCGGCCCACGTGATTTCCCCTGGGGGCCCACGTGATTTCCCATGGGGGCCCACGTGATTTCCCCTGGGGGCCCACGTGATTTCCCCTGGGGGCCCACGTGATTTCCCCTGGGGGCCCACGTGATTTCCCCTGGGGGCCCACGTGATTTCCCCTGGGGGCCCACGTGATTTCCCCTGAGGGCCCACGTGATTTCCCCTGGGGGCCCACGTGATTTCCCCTGGGGGCCCACGTGATTGCTCCACCTGGCCCACGTGATTGCACCACCTGGCCCACGTGATTTCCCCTGGGGGCCCACGTGATTTCCCCTGGGGGCCCACGTGATTTCCCCTGGGGGCCCACGTGATTTCCCCTGGGTGCCCACGTGATTTCCCCTGGGGGCCCACGTGATTTCCCCTGGGTGCCCACGTGATTTCCCCTGGGGGCCCACGTGATTTCCCCTGGTGGCCCACGTGATTTGCCCTGGGGGCCCACGTGATTTCCCCTGGGGGCCCACGTTATTTCCCCTGGAGGCCCACGTGATTTCCCCTGGGGGCCCACGTGATTTCCACTTGCGGCCCACGTGATTGCCCCACCTGGGGGCCCACGTGATTGCTCCACCTGGCCCACGTTATTGCCCCACCTGGCCCACGTGATTGCCCAACCTGGCCCACGTGATTTCCCCTGGGGGCCCACGTGATTTCCCCTGGGGGCCCACGTGATTTCCCCTGGGGGCCCACGTGATTGCTCCACCTGGCCCACGTGATTGCCCCACCTGGCCCACGTGATTGCCCCACCGGGCCCACGTGATTTCCCCTGGGGGCCCACGTGATTTACCCTGGTGGCCCACGTGATTTCCCCTGGGGGCCCACGTGATTTCCCCTGGGGGCCCACGTGATTTATCCTGGGGGCCCACGTGATTTCCCCTGGGGGCCCACGTGATTTCCCCTGGGGGCCCACGTGATTTCCCCTGGGGGCCCACGTGATTTCCCCTGGGGGCCCCACGTGATTGCCCCACCTGGCCCACGTGATTTCCCCTGGAGGCCCACGTGATTTCCCCTGGGGGCCCACGTGATTTCCCCTGGGGGCCCACGTGATTTCCCCTGGGGGCCCACGTGATTTCCCCTGGGGGCCCACGTGATTTCCCCTGGGGGCCCACGTGATTGCCCCACCTGGCCCACGTGATTGCCCCACCTGGCCCACGTGATTTCCCCTGGGGGCCCACGTGATTTCCCCTGGGGGCCCACGTGATTTCCCCTGGGGGCCCAACGTGATTTCCCCTGAGGGCCCACGTATTTCCCCTGGGGGCCCACGTGATTTCCCCTGGGGGCCCACGTGATTTCCCCTGGGGGCCCACGTGATTTCCCCTGGGGGCCCACGTGATTTCCCCTGGGGGCCCACGTGATTTCCCCTGGGGGCCCACGTGATTGCTCCACCTGGCCCACGTGATTGCCCCACCTGGCCCACGTGATTTCCCACCTGGCCCACGTGATTTCCCCTGGGGGCCCACGTGATTTCCCCTGGGGGCCCACGTGATTTCCCCTGGGGGCCCACGTGATTTCCCCTGGGGGCCCACGTGATTTCCCCTGGGGGCCCACGTGATTTGCCCTGGGGGCCCTCGTGATTTCCCCTGGGGGCCCACGTGATTGCCCCACCTGGCCCACGTGATTGTCCCACCTGGCCCACGTGATTTCCCCTGGGGGCCCGCGTGATTTCCCATGGGGGCCCACGTGATTTCCCCTGGGGGCCCACGTGATTTCCCCTGGGGGCCCACGTGATTTCCCCTGGGGGCACACGTGATTTCCCCTGGGCGCCCACGTGATTTCCCCTGGGGGCACACGTGATTTCCACTGGGGGCCCACGTGATTTCCCCTGGGGGCCCACGTGATTTCCCCTGGGGGCCCACGTGATTTCCCCTGGGGCCCACGTGATTTCCCCTGGGGGATCACGTGATTTCCCCTGGGTGCCCACGTGATTTCCCCTGGGGGCCCACGTGATTTCCCCTGGGTGCCCACGTGATTTCTCCTGGGGGCCCACGTGATTGCTCCACCTGGCCCACGTGATTTCCCCACCTGGCCACGTGATTTCCCCTGGGGGCCCACGTGATTGCCCCACCTGGCCCACGTGATTGCCCCACCTGGCCCACGTGATTTCCCCTGGGGGCCCACGTGATTTCCCCTGGGGGCCCACGTGATTTCCCCTGGGGGCCCACGTGATTGCTCCACCTGGCCCACGTGATTGCCCCACCTGGCCCACGTGATTTCCCCTGGGGGCCCACGTGATTTCCCCTGGGGGCCCACGTGATTTCCCCTGGGGGCCCACGTGATTTCCCCTGGGGGCCCACGTGATTTCCCCTGGGGGCCCACGTGATTTGCCCTGGGGGCCCACGTGATTTCCACTGGGGGCCCACTTGACTTCCCCTGGGGGCCCTCGTGATTGCTCCACCTGGCCCACGTGATTGCCCCACCTGGCCCACGTGATTGCCCCACCTGGCCCACGTGATTTCCCCTGGGGGCCCACGTGATTGCTCCACCTGGCCCACGTGATTGCACCACCTGGCCCACGTGATTTCCCCTGGGGGCCCACGTGATTTCCCCTGGGGGCCCACGTGATTTCCCCTGGGGGCCCACGTGATTTCCCCTGGGTGCCCACGTGATTTCCCCTGGGGGCCCACGTGATTTCCCCTGGGTGCCCACGTGATTTCCCCTGGGGGCCCACGTGATTTCCCCTGGTGGCCCACGTGATTTGCCCTGGGGGCCCACGTGATTTCCCCTGGGGGCCCAAGTTATTTCCCCTGGAGGCCCACGTGATTTCCCCTGGGGGCCCACGTATTTCCACTTGCGGCCCACGTGATTGCCCCACCTGGCCCACATGATTGCTCCACCTGGCCCACGTTATTGCCCCACCTGGCCCACGTGATTGCCCAACCTGGCCCACGTTATTTCCCCTGGGGGCCCACGTGATTTCCCCTGGGGGCCCACGTGATTTCCCCTGGGGGCCCACGTGATTGCTCCACCTGGCCCACGTGATTGCCCCACCTGGCCCACGTGATTGCCCCACCGGGCCCACGTGATTTCCCCTGGGGGCCCACGTGATTTCCCCTGGGGGCCCACGTGATTTCCCCTGGGGGCCCACGTGATTTCCCCTGGGGGCCCACGTGATTTCCCCTGGGGGCCCACGTGATTTCCCCTGGGGGCCCACGTGATTTCCCCTGGGGGCCCACGTGATTTCCCCTGGGGGCCCACGTGATTTCCCCTGGGGCCCCACGTGATTGCCCCACCTGGCCCACGTGATTTCCCCTGGAGGCCCACGTGATTTCCCCTGGGGGACCACGTGATTTCCCCGTGGGGGCCCACGTGATTTCCCCTGGGGGCCCACGTGATTTGCCCTGGGGGCCCTCGTGATTTCCCCTGGGGGCCCACGTGATTGCCCCACCTGGCCCACGTGATTGCCCCACCTGGCCCACGTGATTTCCCCTGGGGGCCCACGTGATTTCCCCTGGGGGCCCACGTGATTTCCCCTGGGGGCCCACGTGATTTCCCCTGGGGGCCCACGTGATTTCCCCTGGGGGCCCACGTGATTTCCCCTGGGGGCCCACGTGATTTCCCCTGGGGGCCCACGTGATTTCCCCTGGGGGCCCACGTGATTTCCCCTGGGGGCCCACGTGATTTCCCCTGGGGGCCCACGTGATTGCTCCACCTGGGGGCCCACGTGATTGCCCCACCTGGCCCACGTGATTGTCCCACCTGGCCCACGTGATTTCCCCTGGGGGCCCACGTGATTTCCCCTGGGGGCCCACGTGATTTCCCCTGGGGGCCCACGTGATTTCCCCTGGGGGCCCACGTGATTTCCCCTGGGGGCCCACGTGATTTGCCCTGGGGGCCCTCGTGATTTCCCCTGGGGGCCCACGTGATTGCCCCACCTGGCCCACGTGATTGTCCCACCTGGCCCACGTGATTTCCCCTGGGGGCCCACGTGATTGCCCCACCTGGCCCACGTGATTTCCCCTGGGGGCCCACGTGATTTCCCCTGGGGGCCCACGTGATTTCCCCTGGGGGCACACGTGATTTCCCCTGGGCGCCCACGTGATTTCCCCTGGGGGCACACGTGATTTCCACTGGGGGCCCACGTGATTTCCCCTGGGGGCCCACGTGATTTCCCCTGGGGGCCCACGTGATTTCCCCTGGGGGCCCACGTGATTTCCCCTGGGGGATCACGTGATTTCCCCTGGGTGCCCACGTGATTTCCCCTGGGGGCCCACGTGATTTCCCCTGGGGGCCCACGTGATTTCCCCTGGGGGCCCACGTGATTGCTCCACCTGGCCCACGTGATTTCCCCACCTGGCCCACGTGATTTCCCCTGGGGGCCCACGTGATTGCCCCACCTGGCCCACGTGATTGCCCCACCTGGCCCACGTGATTTCCCCTGGGGGCCCACGTGATTTCCCCTGGGGGCACACGTGATTTCCCCTGGGGGCCCACGTGATTGCTCCACCTGGCGCACGTGATTGCCCCACCTGGCCCACGTGATTTCCCCTGGGGGCCCACGCGATTTCCCCTGGGGGCCCACGTTATTTCCCCTGGGGGCCCACGTGATTTCCCCTGGGGGCCCACGTGATTTCCCCTGGCGGCCCACGTGATTTGCCCTGGGGGCCCACGTGATTTCCACTGGGGGCCCACTTGACTTCCCCTGGGGGCCCTCGTGATTGCTCCACCTGGCCCACGTGATTGCCCCACCTGGCCCACGTGATTGCCCCACCTGGCCCACGTGATTTCCCCTGGGGGCCCACGTGATTTCCCCTGGGGGCCCACGTGATTTCCCCTGGGGCCCCACGTGATTTCCCCTGGGGGCCCACGTGATTTACCCTGGGGGCCCACGTGATTTCCCCTGGGGGCCCACGTGATTTCCCCTGGGGGCCCTCGTGATTTCCCCTGGGGGCCCACGTGATTTCCCTTGGGGGCCCACGTGATTTGCCCTGGGGGCCCTCGTGATTTCCCCTGGGGGCCCACGTGATTGCCCCACCTGGCCCACGTGATTGCCCCACCTGGCCCACGTGATTTCCCCTGGGGGCCCACGTGATTTCCGCTGGGGGCCCACGTGATTTCCCCTGGGGGCCCACGTGATTGCTCCACCTGGCCCACGTGATTGCACCACCTGGCCCACGTGATTTCCCCTGGGGGCCCACGTGATTTCCCCTGGGGGCCCACGTTATTTCCCCTGGGGGCCCACGTGATTTCCCCTGGGGGCCCACGTGATTTCCCCTGGGGGCCCACGTGATTTCCCCTGGGGGCCCACGTGATTTCCCCTGGGGGCCCACGTGATTTCCCCTGAGGGCCCACGTGATTTCCCCTGGGGGCCCACGTGATTTCCCCTGGGGGCCCACGTGATTGCTCCACCTGGCCCACGTGATTGCACCACCTGGCCCACGTGATTTCCCCTGGGGGCCCACGTGATTTCCCCTGGGGGCCCACGTGATTTCCCCTGGGGGCCCACGTGATTTCCCCTGGGGGCCCACGTGATTTCCCCTGGGGGCCCACGTGATTTCCCCTGGGGGCCCACGTGATTTCCCCTGGGGGCCCTCGTGATTTCCCCTGGGGGCCCACGTGATTGCCCCACCTGGCCCACGTGATTGCCCCACCTGGCCCACGTGATTTCCCCTGGGGGCCCACGTGATTTCTCCTGGGGGCCCACGTTATTTCCCCTGGGGGCCCACGTGATTGCTCCACCTGGCCCACGTGATTGCCCCACCTGGCCCACGTGATTTCCCCTGGGGGCCCACGTGATTTCCCCTGGGGGCCCACGTGATTGCCCCACCTGGCCCACGTGATTTCCCCTGGGGGCCCACGTGATTTCCCCTGGGGGCCCACGTGATTGCCCCACCTGGCCCACGTGATTGCCCCACCTGGCCCACGTGATTTCCCCTGGGGGCCCACGTGATTTCCCCAGGCGACCCACGTGATTTCCCCTGGGGGCCCACGTGAATTCCCCTGGGGGCCCACGTGATTTCCCCAGGGGGCCCACGTGATTTCCCCAGGCGGCCCACGTGATTTCCCCTGGGGGCCCACGTGATTTCCCCTGGGGGCCCACATGATTTCCCCTGGGGGCCCACGTGATTTCCCCACCTGGCCCACGTGATTTCCCCTGGGGGCCCACGTGATTTCCCCTGGGGGCCCACGTGATTTCCCCTGGGGGCCCACGTGATTTCACCTGGGGGCCCACGTGATTTCTCCTGGGGGCCCACGTGATTGCCCCTCCTGGCCCACGTGATTGCCCCACCTGGCCCACGTGATTTTCCCTGGGGGCCCACGTGATTGCTCCACCTGACCCACGTGATTGCCCCACCTGGCACACGTGATTGCCCCACCTGGCCCACGTAATTTCCCCTTGCGTCCCACTTGATTTCCCCTGGGGGCCCACGTGATTTCCCCTGGGGGCCCACGTGATTTCCCCTGGGTGCCCACGTGATTGCTCCACCTTGCCCACGTGATTGCCCCACCTGGCCCACGTGATTGCCCCACCTGGCCCACGTGATTGCCCCACCTGGCCCACGTGATTTCCCCTGGGGGCCCACGTGATTTCCCCTGGGGGCCCACGTGATTTCCCCTGGGGGCCCACGTGATTGCTCCCCTGGCCCACGTGATTGCCCCACCTGGCCCACGTGATTTCCCCTGGGGGCCCACGTGATTTCCCCTGGGGGCCCACGTGATTTCCCCTGGGGGCCCACGTGATTTCCCCTGGGGGCCCACGTGATTTCCCCTGGGGGCCCACGTGATTTCCCCTGGGGGCCCACGTGATTTCCCCTGGGGGCCCACGTGATTTCCCCTGGGGGCCCACGTGATTTCCCCTGGGGGCTCACGTGATTTCCCCTGGGGGCCCACGTGATTGCTCCACCTGGCCCACGTGATTGCACCACCTGGCCCACGTGATTTCCCCTGGGGGCCCACGTGATTTCCCCTGGGGGCCCACGTGATTTCCCCTGGGGGCCCACGTGATTTCCCCTGGGGGCCCACGTGATTTCCCCTGGGGGCCCACGTGATTTCCCCTGGGGGCCCACGTGATTTCCCCTGGGGGCCCACGTGATTTCCCCTGGGGGCCCTCGTGATTTCCCCTGGGGGCCCACGTGATTGCCCCACCTGGCCCACGTGATTGCCCCACCTGGCCCACGTGATTTCCCCTGGGGGCCCACGTGATTTCTCCTGGGGGCCCACGTTATTTCCCCTGGGGGCCCACGTGATTTCCCCTGGGGGCCCACGTGATTGCCCCACCTGGCCCACGTGATTTCCCCTGGCGGCCCACGTGATTTCCCCTGGGGGCCCACGTGATTGCCCCACCTGGCCCACGTGATTTCCCCTGGGGGCCCACGTGATTTCCCCTGGGGGCCCACGTGATTGCCCCACCTGGCCCACGTGATTGCCCCACCTGGCCCACGTGATTTCCCCTGGGGGCCCACGTGATATCCCCAGGCGACCCACGTGATTTCCCCTGGGGGCCCACGTGAATTCCCCTGGGGGCCCACGTGATTTCCCCAGGGGGCCCACGTGATTTCCCCAGGCGGCCCACGTGATTTCCCCTGGGGGCCCACGTGATTTCCCCTGGGGGCCCACATGATTGCTCCTGGGGGCCCACGTGATTTCCCCACCTGGCCCACGTGATTTCCCCTGGGGGCCCACGTGATTTCCCCTGGGGGCCCACGTGATTTCCCCTGGGGGCCCACGTGATTTCACCTGGGGGCCCACGTGATTTCTCCTGGGGGCCCACGTGATTGCCCCTCCTGGCCCACGTGATTGCCCCACCTGGCCCACGTGATTTTCCCTGGGGGCCCACGTGATTGCTCCACCTGACCCACGTGATTGCCCCACCTGGCACACGTGATTGCCCCACCTGGCCCACGTAATTTCCCCTTGCGTCCCACTTGATTTCCCCTGGGGGCCCACGTGATTTCCCCTGGGGGCCCACGTGATTTCCCCTGGGTGCCCACGTGATTGCTCCACCTTGCCCACGTGATTGCCCCACCTGGCCCACGTGATTGCCCCACCTGGCCCACGTGATTGCCCCACCTGGCCCACGTGATTTCCCCTGGGGGCCCACGTGATTTCCCATGGGGGCCCACGTGATTTCCCCTGGGGGCCCACGTGATTTCCCCTGGGGGCCCACGTGATTTCCCCTGGGGGCCCACGTGATTTCCCCTGGGGGCCCACGTGATTTCCCCTGGGGGCCCACGTGATTTCCCCTGGGGGCCCACGTGATTTCCCCTGGGGGCCCACGTGATTTCCCCTGGGGGCCCACGTGATTTCGCCTGGGTGCCCACGTGATTTCCCCTGGGGGCCCACGTGATTTCCCCTGGTGGCCCACGTGATTTCCCCTTGGGGCCCACGTAATTTCCCCTGGGGGCCGACGTGATTTCCCATGGGGGCCCACGTGATTTCACCTGGGGGCCCACGTGATTTCCCCTGGGGGCACACGTGATTTCCCCTGGGGGCCCACGTGATTTCCCCTGGGGGCCCACGTGATTTCCCCTGGGGGCCCACGTGATTTCCCCTGTGGGCCCACGTGATTGCTCCACCTGGCCCACGTGATTGCCCCACCTGGCCCACGTGATTTCCCCTGGGGGCCCACGTGATTTCCCCTGTGGGCCCACGTGATTTCCACTGGGGGCCCACGTGATTTCCCCTGGGGGCCCACGTGATTTCCCCTGGGGGCCCACGTGACTTCCCCTGGGGGCCCACGTGATTTCCCCTGGGGGCCCACGTGATTTCCCCTGGGGGCCCAGGTGATTTGCCCTGGGGGCCCACGTGATTTCCCCTGGGGGCCCACGTGATTTCCCCTGGGGGCCCACGTGATTGCTCCACCTGGCCCACGTGATTGCCCCACCTAGCCCACGTGATTGCCCCACCTGGCCCACGTGATTTCCCCTGGGGGCCCACGTGACTTCCCCTGGGGGCCCACGTGATTGCTCCACTGGCCCACGTGATTGCCCCACCTGGCCCACGTGATTTCCCCTGGGGGCCCACGTGATTTCCCCTGGGGGCCCACGTGATTTCCCCTGGGGGCCCACGTGATTTCCCCTGGGGGCCCACGTGATTTCCCCTGGGGGCCCACGTGATTTCCCCTGGCGGCCCACGTGATTTGCCCTGGGGGCCCACGTGATTTCCCCTGGGGGCCCACGTGATTTCCCCTGGGGGCCCAAGTGATTGCTCCACCTGGCCCACGTGATTGCCCCACCTGGCCCACTTGCTTTCCCCACCTGGCCCACGTGATTTCCCCTGTGGGCCCACGTGATTTCCCCTGGGGGCCCACGTGATTTCCCCTGGGGGCCCACGTGATTTCCCCTGGGGGCCCACGTGATTTCCCCTGGGGGCCCACGTGATTTGCCCTGGGGGCCCTCGTGATTTCCCCTGGGGGCCCACGTGATTGCCCCACCTGGCCCACGTGATTGACCCACCTGGCCCACGTGATTTCCCCTGGGGGCCCACGTGATTGCCCCTGGGGGCCCACGTGATTTTCCCTGGGGGCCCACGTGATTGCTCCACCTGGCCCACGTGATTGCCCCACCTGGCCCACGTGATTTCCCCTGGCGGCCCACGTGATTTCCCCTGGGGGCCCACGTGATTGCCCCACCTGGCCCACGTGATTTCCCCTGGGGGCCCACGTGATTTCCCCTGGGGGCCCACGTGATTTCCCCTGGGGGCCCACGTGATTTCCCCTGGGGGCCCACGTGATTTCCCCTGGGGCCCCACGTGATTTCCCCTGGGGGCCCACGTGATTTCCCCTGGGGGCCCACGTGATTGCTCCACCTGGCCCACGTGATTGCCCCAGCTGGCCCACGTGATTTCCCCTGGGGGCCCACGTGATTTCCCCTGGGGGCCCACGTGATTTCCCCTGGGGGCCCACGTGATTTCCCCTGGCGGCCCACGTGATTTCCCCTGGGGGCCCACGTAATTTCCCCTGGCGGCCCACGTGATTTGCCCTGGGGGCCCACGTGATTTCCCCTGGGTGCCCACGTGATTGCCCCACCTGGCCCATGTGATTTCCCCTGGGGGCCCACGTGATTTCCCCTGGGGGCCCACGTGATTTCCCCTGGAGGCCCACGTGATTTCCCCTGGGGGCCCACGTAATTTCCCCTGGGGGCCCACGTGATTTCCCATGGGGGCCCACGTGATTTCACCTGGGGGCCCACGTGATTTCACCTGGGGGCCCACGTGATTTCCCCTGGGGGCCCACGTGATTTCCCCTGGGGGCCCAGGTGATTTCCCCTGGGGGCCCACGTGATTTCCCCTGGGGGCCCACGAGATTTCCCCTGGGGGCCCACGTGATTTCCCCTGGGGGCCCACGTGATTTGCCCTGGGGGCCCTCGTGATTTCCCCTAGGGGCCCACGTGATTGCCCCACCTGGCCCACGTGATTGCCCCACCTGGCCCACGTGATTTCCCCTGGAGGCCCACGTGATTTCCCCTGGGGGACCACGTGATTTCCCGTGTGGGCCCACGTGATTTCCACTGGGGGCCCACGTGATTTCACCCGGAGGCCCACGTGATTGCCCCACCTGGCCCACGTGATTTCCCCTGGGGGCCCACGTGATTTCCCCTGGGGGCCCACGTGATTTCCCCTGGGGCCCCACGTGATTGCCCCACCTGGCCCACGTGATTTCCCCTGGAGGCCCATGTGATTTCCCCTGGGGGACCACGTGATTTCCCGTTGGGGGCCCACGTGATTTCCCCTGGGGGCCCACGTGACTTCACCTGGGTGCCCACGTGATTGCCCCTGGGGGCCCACGTGATTTCCCCTGGGGGCCCACGTGATTTCCCCTGAGGGCCCACGTGATTTCCCCTGGGGGCCCACGTGATTGCTCCACCTGGCCCACGTGATTGCCCCACCTGGCCCACGTGATTTCCCCTGGGGGCTCACGTGATTTCCCCTGGGGGCCCACGTGATTTCCCCTGGGGGCCCACGTGATTTCCCCTGGGGGCCCACGTGATTTCCCCTGGCGACCCACGTGATTTGCCCTGGGGGCCCACGTGATTTCCCCTGGGGGCCCACGTGATTTCCCCTGGGGGCCCACGTGATTGCTCCACCTGGCCCACGTGATTGCCCCACCTGGCCCACATGATTGCCCCACCTGGCCCACGTGATTTCCCCTGTGGGCCCACGTGATTTCCCCTGGGGGCCCACGTGATTTCACCTGGGGGCCCACGTGATTTCCCCTGGGGGCCCACGTGATTGCCCCTCCTGGCCCACGTGATTGCCCCACCTGGCCCACGTGATTTTCCCTGGGGGCCCACGTGATTGCTCCACCTGACCCACGTGATTGCCCCACCTGGCACACGTGATTGCCCCACCTGGCCCACATGATTTCCCCTGGAGGCCCACGTGATTTCCCCTGGGGGACCACGTGATTTCCCATGGGGGCCCACGTGATTTTCCCTGGGGGCCCACGTGATTTCCCCTGGGGGCCCACCTGTATTCCCCTGGGGGCCCACGAGATTTCCCCTGGGGGCCCACGTGATTGCCCCACCTGGCCCACGTGATTGCCACACCTGGCCCACGTGATTTCCCCTGGGGGCCCACGTGATTTACCCTGGGGGCCCACGTGATTTCCCCTGGGGGCCCACGTGATTTCCCCTGGGGGCCCACGTGATTTCCCCTGGGGGCCCACGTGATTTCCCCTGGGGGCCCACGTGATTTCCCCTGGGGGCCCACGTGATTTCCCCTGGGGGCCCACGTGATTTCCCCTGGGGGCCCACGTGATTTCCCCTGGGGGCCCACGTGATTTCCCCTGGGGGCCCACGTGATTTCCCCTGGGTGCCCACGTGATTGCTCCACCTTGCCCACGTGATTGCCCCACCTGGCCCACGTGATTGCCCCACCTGGCCCACGTGATTGCCCCACCTGGCCCACGTGATTTCCCCTGGGGGCCCACGTGATTTCCCCTGGGGGCCCACGTGATTTCCCCTGGAGGCCCACGTGATTTCCCCTGGGGGCCCACGTGATTGCCCTGGGGGCCCACGTGATTTCCCCTGGGGGCCCATGTGATTTCCCCTGGGGGCCCACGTGATTGCTCCACCTGGCCCACGTGATTGCCCCACCTGGCCCACGTGATTGCCCCACCTGGCCCACGTGATTTCCCCTGGGGGCCCACGTGATTTCCCCTTGGGGCCCACGTGATTGCTCCACCTGGCCCACGTGATTGCCCCACCTGGCCCACGTGATTTCCCCTGGGGGCCCACGTGATTTCCCCTGGGGGCCCACGTGATTTCCCCTGGGGGCCCACGTGATTTCCACTGGGGGCCCACGTGATTTCCCCTGGGGGCCCACGTGATTTCCCCTGGGGGCCCACGTGATTTCCCCTGGGGGCCCACGTGATTGCCCCACCTGGCCCACGTGATTTCCCCTGGAGGCCCACATGATTTCCCCTGGGGGACCACGTGATTTCCCCTGGGGGCCCACGTGATTTCCCCTGGGTGCCCACGTGATTGCTCCACCTTGCCCACGTGATTGCCCCACCTGGCCCACGTGATTGCCCCACCTGGCCCACCTGATTGCCCCACCTGGCCCACGTGATTTCCCCTGGGGGCCCACGTGATTTCGCCTGGGTGCCCACGTGATTTCCCCTGGGGGCCCACGTGATTTCCCCTGGGGGCCCACGTGATTTCCCCTGGGGGCCCACGTAATTTCCCCTGGGGGCCCACGTGATTTCCCATGGGGGCCCACTTGATTTCACTTGGGGGCCCACGTGATTTCCCCTGGGGGCCCACGTGATTTCCCCTGGGGGCCCACGTGATTTCCCCTGGTGGCCCACGTGATTTCCCCTGGGGGCCCACGTGATTTCCCCTGGGGGCCCACGTGATTGCTCCACTGGCCCACGTGATTGCCCCACCTGGCCCACGTGATTTCCCCTGGGGGCCCACGTGATTTCCCCTGGGGGCCCACGTGATTTCCCCTGGAGGCCCACGTGATTTCCCCTGGGGGCCCACGTAATTTCCCCTGGGGGCCCACGTGATTTCCCCTGGGGGCCCACGTGATTTCCCCTGGGGGCCCACGTGATTTCCCCTGGGGGCCCACGTGATTTCCCCTGGGGGCCCACGTGATTGCCCCAACTGGCCCACGTGATTGCCACACCTGGCCCACGTGATTTCCCCTGGGGGCACACGTGATTTCCCCTGGGGGCCCACGTGATTTCCCCTGGGGGCCCACGTGATTTCCCCTGGGGGCCCACGTGATTTCCCCACCTGGCCCACGTGATTTCCCCTGGGGGCCCACGTGATTTCCCCTGGGGGCCCACGTGATTTCCCCTGCGGCCCCACGTGATTGCCCCACCTGGCCCACGTGATGTCCCCTGGGGGCCCACGTGATTTCCCCTGGGGGCCCACGTGATTTCCCCTGGGGGCCCAAGTGATTTCCCCACCTGGCCCACGTGATTGCCCCACCGGCCCCTCGTGATTTCCCCTGGGGGCCCACGTGATTTCCCCTGGGGGCACACGTGATTGCCCCACCTGGCCCACGTGATTTCCCCTGGGGGCCCACGTGATTTCCCCTGGGGGCCCACGTGATTTCCCCTGGGGGCCCACGTGATTTCCCCTGGGGGCCCACGTGATTTCCCCTGGGGGCCCACGTGATTTCCCCTGGGGGCCCACGTGATTTCCCCTGGGGGCCCACGTGATTTCACATGGGGGCCCACGTGATTTCACCTGGGGGCCCACGTGATTGCCCCACCTGGCCCACGTGATTGCCCCACCGGCCCCTCGTGATTTCCCCTGGGGGCCCACGTGATTTCCCCTGGGGGCACACGTGATTTCCCCTGGGGCCCACGTGATTTCCCCTGGGGGCCCATGTGATTTCCCCTGGGGGCCCACGTGATTTCCCCTGGGGGCCCACGTGATTTCCCCTGGGGGCCCACGTGATTTCCCCTG
The DNA here is from genome assembly GCA_963981305.1 of Rupicapra rupicapra. Lineage (NCBI taxonomy): Eukaryota > Metazoa > Chordata > Mammalia > Artiodactyla > Bovidae > Rupicapra > Rupicapra rupicapra. Next base: position 34,724 of record OZ022283.1, read on the forward strand.
GGGGCCCACGTGATTTCCAATGGGGGCCCACGTGATTTCCCCTGGGGGCCCACGTGATTTCACATGGGGGCCCACGTGATTTCACCTGGGGGCCCACGTGATTGCCCCACCTGGCCCACGTGATATCCCCTGGGGGCCCACGTGATTTCCCCTGGGGGCCCACGTGATTGCTCCACCTGGCCCACGTGATTGCCCCACCTGGCCCACGTGATTTCCCCTGGGGGCCCACGTGATTTCCCCTGGGGGCCCACGTGATTTCCCCTGGGGGCCCACGTGATTTCCCCTGGGGGCCCACGTGATTTCCCCTGGGGGCCCACGTGATTTCCCCTGGGGGCCCACGTGATTTCCCCTGGGGGCCCACGTGATTTCCCCTGGGGGCCCACGTGATTTCCCTTGGGGGCCCACGTGATTTGCCCTGGGGGCCCTCGTGATTTCCCCTGGGGGCCCACGTGATTTCCCCACCTGGCCCACGTGATTGCCCCACCTGGCCCACGTGATTTCCCCTGGGGGCCCACGTGATTTCCCCTGGGGGCCCACGTGATTTCCCCTGGGAGCCCACGTGATTGCTCCACCTGGCCCACGTGATTGCCCCACCTGGCCCACGTGATTTCCCCTGGGGGCCCACGTGATTTCCCCTGGGGGCCTACGTGATTTACCCTGGGGGCCCACGTGATTTCCCCTGGGGGCCCACGTGATTTCCCCTGGGGGCCCACGTGATTTCCCCTGGGGGCCCACGTGATTTCCCATGGGGGCCCACGTGATTTCCCCTGGGGGCCCACGTGATTGCTCCACCTGGCCCACGTGATTGCCCCACCTGGCCCACGTGATTTCCCCTGGGGGCCCACGTGATTTCCCCTGGGGGCCCACGTGATTTGCCCTGGGGGCCCACGTGATTGCTCCACCTGGCCCACGTGATTGCCCCACCTGGCCCACGTGATTTCCCCTGGGGGCCCACGTGATTTCCCCTGGGGGCCCACGTGATTGCTCCACCTGGCCCACGTGATTGCCCCACCTGGCCCACGTGATTTCCCCTGGGGGCCCACGTGATTTCCCCTGGGGGCCCACGTGATTTCCCCTGGGGGCCCACGTGATTGCTCCACCTGGCCCACGTGATTGCCCCACCTGGCCCACGTGATTTCCCCTGGGGGCCCACGTGATTTCCCCTGGGGGCCCACGTGATTTCACATGGGTGCCAACGTGATTTCCCCTGGGGGCCCACGTGATTGCTCCACCTGGCCCACGTGATTTCCCCTGGGGGCCCACGTGATTTCCCCTGGGGGCCCACGTGATTTCCCCTGGGGGCCCACGTGATTTGCCCTGGGGGCCCACGTGATTTCCCCTGGGGGCCCACGTGATTTCCCCTGTGGGCCCACGTGATTTCACCTGGGGGCCCACGTGATTGCTCCACCTGGCCCACGTGATTGCCACACCTGGCCCACGTGATTTCCCATGGGGGCCCACGTGATTTCACCTGGGGGCCCACGTGACTTCCCCTGGGGGCCCACGTGATTTCCCCTGGGGGCCCACGTGATTTCCCCTGGGGGCCCACGTGATTGCCCTGGGGGCCCACGTGATTTCCCCTGGGGGCCCACGTGATTTCCCCTGGGGGCCCACGTGATTGCTCCACCTGGACCACGTGATTGCCCCACCTGGCCCACGTGATTGCCCCACCTGGCCCACGTGATTTCCCCTGGGGGCCCACGTGATTTCCCCTTGGGGCCCACGTGATTGCTCCACCTGGCCCACGTGATTGCCCCACCTGGCCCACGTGATTTCCCCTGGGGGCCCACGTGATTTCCCCTGGGGGCCCACGTGATTTCCCCTGGGGGCCCACGTGATTTCCACTGGGTGCCCACGTGATTTCCACTGGGGGCCCACGTGATTTCCCCTGGGGGCCCACATGATTTCCCCTGGGGGCCCACGTGATTTCCCCTGGGGGCCCACGTGATTTCCCCTGGGGCCCCACGTGATTGCCCCACCTGGCCCACGTGATTTCCCCTGGAGGCCCACGTGATTTCCCCTGGGGGACCACGTGATTTCCCATGGGGGCCCACGTGATTTCCCCTGGGGGCCCACGTGATTTCCCGTGGGGGCCCACCTGTATTCCCCTGGGGGCCCACGAGATTTCCCCTGGGGGCCCACGTGATTGCCCCACCTGGCCCACGTGATTGCCACACCTGGCCCACGTGATTTCCCCTGGGGGCCCACGTGATTTCCCCTGGGGGCCCACGTGATTTCTCCTGGGGGCCCACGTGATTTCCCCTGGGGGCCCTCGTGATTTCCCCTGGGGGCCCACGTGATTTCCCCTGGGGGCCCACGTGATTTCCCCTGGGGGCCCACGTGATTTCCCCTGGGGGCCCACGTGATTTCCCCTGGGGGCCCACGTGATTTCCCCTGGGGGCCCACGTGATTTCCCCTGGGGGCCCACGTGATTTCCCCTGGGGGCCCACGTGATTTCCCCTGGGTGCCCACGTGATTTCCCCTGGGGGCCCACGTGATTTCCCCTGGGGGCCCACGTGATTTCACCTGGGGGCCCACCTGATTGCCCCACCTGGCCCACGTGATTTCCCCTGGTGGCCCACGTGATTTCCCCTGGGGGCCCACGTGATTTCCCCTGGGGGCCCACGTGATTTCACCTGGGGGCCCACGTGATTGCCCCACCTGGCCCACGTGATTGCCCCACCTGGCCTACGTGATTTCCCCTGGGGGCCCACGTGATTTCCCCTGGGGGCCCACGTGATTTCCCCTGGGGGCGCACGTGATTTCCCCAGGGGGCCCACGTGATTTCCCCTGGGGGATCACGTGATTTTCTCTGGGTGCCCACGTGATTTCCCCTGGGGGCCCACGTGATTTCCCCTGGGTGCCCACGTGATTTCCCCTGGGGGCCCACGTGATTTCACCTGGGGGCCCACGTTATTTACCCTGGGGGTCCACGTGATTTCCCCTGGGGGCCCACGTCATTTCCCCTGGGGGCCCACGTGATTTCCCCTGGGGGCCCACGTGATTACCCCTGGGGGCCCACGTGATTTCCCCTGGGGGCCCACGTGATTTCCCCTGGGGGCCCACGTGATTTCCCCTGGGGGCCCACGTGATATCCCCTGGGGGCCCGCGTGATTTCCCCTGGGGGCCCACGTGATTTCCCCTGGGGGCCCACGTGATTTCCCCTGGGGGCCCACGTGATTTCCCCTGGGGGCCCACGTGATTTCCCCTGGGGCCCCACGTGATTTCCCCACCTGGCCCACGTGATTTCCCCTGGAGGCCCACGTGATGTCCCCTGGGGGACCACGTGATTTCCCGTGGGGGCCCACGTGATTTCCACTGGGGGCCCACGTGATTTCCCCTAGGGGAATACGTGATTTCCCCTGGGGGCCCACGTGATTGCCCCACCTGGCCCACGTGATTGCCCCACCTGGCCCACGTGATTTCCCCTGGGGGCCCACGTGATTTCCCCTGGGGGCCCACGTGATTTCCCCTGGGGGCCCACGTGATTTCCCCTGGGGGCCCACGTGATTTCCCCTGGGGGCCCACGTGATTTCCCCTGGGGGCCCACGGAGGCCCACGTGATTTCCCCTGGGGGCCCACGTGATTTCCCCTGGGGGCCCACGTGATTTCCCCTGGGGGCCCACGTGATTTCCCCTGGGGGCCCACGTGATTGCCCCACCTGGCCCACGTGATTGCCCCACCTGGCCCACGTGATTTCCCCTGGGGGCCGACGTGATTTCCCCTGGGGCCCCACGTGATTTCCCCTGGGGGCCCACGTGATTTCCCCAGGCGGCCCACGTGATTTCCCCTGGGGGCCCACGTGATTTCCCCTGGGGGCCGACGTGATTTCCCCTGGGGGCCCACGTGATTTCCCCACCTGGCCCATGTGATTGCCCCACCTGGCCCACGTGATTTCCCCTGGGGGCCCACGTGATTTCCCCTGGGTGCCCACGTGTTTTCCCCTGGGGGCCCACGTGATTTCCCCTGGGGGCCCACGTGATTTCCCCTGGGTGCCCACGTGATTTCCCCTGGGGGCCCACGTGATTTCCCCTGGGGGCCCACGTGATTTCCCCTGGGTGCCCACGTGATATCCCCTGGGGGCCCACGTGATTTCTCTTGGGGGCCCACGTGATTTCCCCTGGGGGCCCACGTGATTTCCCCTGGGGGCCCACGTGATTGCTCCACCTGGGTGCCCACGTGATTTCCCCTGGGGGCCCACGTGATTTCCCCTGGGTGCCCACGTGATTTCCCCTGGGGGCCCACGTGATTTCCCCTGGCGGCCCACGTGATTTGCCCTGGGGGCCCATGTGATTTCCCCTGGGGGCCCACGTGATTTCCCCTGGGGGCCCACGTGATTGCTCCACCTGGCCCACGTGATTGCCCCACCTGGCCCACGTGATTGCCCCACCTGGCCCACGTGATTTCCCCTGGGGGCCCACGTGAATTCCCCTGGGGTCCCACGTGATTTACCCTGGGGGCCCACGTGATTTCCCCTGGGGGCCCACGTGATTTCCCCTGGGGGCCCACGTGATTTCCCCTGGGTGCCCACGTGATATCCCCTGGGTGCCCACGTGATTTCCCCTGGGGGCCCACGTGATTTCCCCTGGGGGCCCACGTGATTTCCCCTGGGGGCCCACGTGATTTCCCCTGGGTGCCCACGTGATTTCCCCTGGGGGCCCACGTGATTTCCCCTGGGTGCCCACGTGATTTCCCCAGGGGGCCCACGTGCTTTCCCCTGGCGGCCCACGTGATTTGCCCTGGGGGCCCACGTGATTTCCCCTGGGGGCCCAAGTTATTTCCCCTGGAGGCCCACGTGATTTCCCCTGGGGGCCCACGTATTTCCCCTGGCGGCCCACGTGATTGCCCCACCTGGCCCACGTGATTGCTCCCCCTGGCCCACGTGATTGCCCCACCTGGCCCACGTTATTGCCCCACCTGGCCCACGTGATTTCCCCTGGGGGCCCACGTGATTTCCCCTGGGGGCCCACGTGATTTCCCCTGGGGGCCCACGTGATTGCTCCACCTGGGGGCCCACGTGATTGCCCCACCTGGCCCACGTGATTGCCCCACCTGGCCCACGTGATTTCCCCTGGGGGCCCACGTGATTTCCCCTGGGGGCCCACGTGATTTCCCCTGGGGGCCCACGTGATTGCTCCACCTGGCCCACGTGATTGCCCCACCTGGCCCACGTGATTTCCCCTAGGGGCCCACGTGATTTCCCCTGGGGGCCCACGTGATTTCCCCTGGGGGCCCACGTGATTTCCCCTGGGGGCCCACGTGATTTCCCCTGGGGGCCCACGTGATTTCCCCTGGGTGCCCACGTGATTGCTCCCCTGGGGGCCCACGTGATTGCCCCACCTGGCCCACGTGATTGCCCCACCTGGCCCACGTGATTGCCCCACCTGGCCCACGTGATTTCCCCTGGGGGCCCACGTGATTTCCCCTGGGGGCCCACGTGATTTCCCCTGGAGGCCCACGTGATTTCCCCTGGGGGCCCACGTGATTGCACTGGGGGCCCACGTGATTTCCCCTGGGGGCCCATGTGATTTCCCCTGGGGGCCCACGTGATTGCTCCACCTGGCCCACGTGATTGCCCCACCTGGCCCACGTGATTGCCCCACCTGGCCCACGTGATTTCCCCTGGGGGCCCACGTGATTTCCCCTTGGGGCCCACGTGATTGCTCCACCTGGCCCACGTGATTGCCCCACCTGGCCCACGTGATTTCCCCTGGGGGCCCACGTGATTTCCCCTGGGGGCCCACGTGATTTCCCCTGGGGGCCCACGTGATTTCCACTGGGGGCCCACGTGATTTCCCCTGGGGGCCCACGTGATTTCCCCTGGGGGCCCACGTGATTTCCCCTGGGGGCCCACGTGATTGCCCCACCTGGCCCACGTGATTTCCCCTGGAGGCCCACGTGATTTCCCCTGGGGGCCCACGTGATTTCCCCTGGGGGCCCACGTGATTTCCCCTGGGGGCCCACGTGATTGCTCCACCTGGCCCACGTGATTGCCCCACCTGGCCCACGTGATTGCCCCACCTGGCCCACGTGATTGCCCCACCTGGCCCACGTGATTTCCCCTGGGGGCCCACGTGATTTCCCTGGGGGCCCACGTGATTTCCCCTGGGGGCCCACGTGATTTCCCCTGGGGGCCCACGTGATTTCCCCTGGGGGCCCACGTGATTTCCCCTGGGGGCCCACGTGATTTCCCCTGGGGGCCCACGTGATTGCCCCACTGGCCCACGTGATTGCCACACCTGGCCCACGTGATTTCCCCTGGGGGCACACGTGATTTCCCCTGGGGGCCCACGTGATTTCCCCTGGGGGCCCACGTGATTTCCCCTGGGGGCCCTCGTGATTTCCCCACCTGGCCCACGTGATTTCCCCTGGGGGCCCACGTGATTTCCCCTGGGGGCCCACGTGATTTCCCCTGCGGCCCCACGTGATTGCCCCACCTGGCCCACGTGATTTCCCCTGGGGGCCCACGTGATTTCCCCTGGGGGCCCACGTGATTTCCCCTGGGGGCCCAAGTGATTTCCCCACCTGGCCCACGTGATTGCCCCACCGGCCCCTCGTGATTTCCCCTGGGGGCCCACGTGATTTCCCCTGGGGGCACACGTGATTTCCCCTGGGGGCCCACGTGATTTCCCCTGGGGGCCCACGTGATTTCCCCTGGGGGCCCACGTGATTGCTCCACCTGGCCCACGTGATTGCCCCACCTGGCCCACGTGATTTCCCCTAGGGGCCCACGTGATTTCCCCTGGGGGCCCCCTGGGGGCCCACGTGATTTCCCCTGGGGGCCCACGTGATTTCCCCTGGGGGCCCACGTGATTTCCCCTGGGGGCCCACGTGATTTCCCCTGGGTGCCCACGTGATTTCCCCTGGGGGCCCACGTGATTGCCCCACCTGGCCCACGTGATTGCCCCACCTGGCCCACGTGATTGCCCCACCTGGCCCACGTGATTTCCCCTGGGGGCCCACGTGATTTCCCCTGGGGGCCCACGTGATTTCCCCTGGAGGCCCACGTGATTTCCCCTGGGGGCCCACGTGATTTGCACTGGGGGCCCACGTGATTTCCCCTGGGGGCCCATGTGATTTCCCCTGGGGGCCCACGTGATTGCTCCACCTGGCCCACGTGATTGCCCCACCTGGCCCACGTGATTGCCCCACCTGGCCCACGTGATTTCCCCTGGGGGCCCACGTGATTTCCCCTGGGGGCCCACGTGATTGCTCCACCTGGCCCACGTGATTGCCCCACCTGGCCCACGTGATTTCCCCTGGGGGCCCACGTGATTTCCCCTGGGGGCCCACGTGATTTCCCCTGGGGGCCCACGTGATTTCCACTGGGGGCCCACGTGATTTCCCCTGGGGGCCCACGTGATTTCCCCTGGGGGCCCACGTGATTTCCCCTGGGGGCCCACGTGATTGCCCCACCTGGCCCACGTGATTTCCCCTGGAGGCCCACGTGATTTCCCCTGGGGGACCACGTGATTTCCCCTGGGGGCCCACGTGATTTCCCCTGGGTGCCCACGTGATTGCTCCACCTTGCCCACGTGATTGCCCCACCTGGCCCACGTGATTGCCCCACCTGGCCCACCTGATTGCCCCACCTGGCCCACGTGATTTCCCCTGGGGGCCCACGTGATTTCGCCTGGGTGCCCACGTGATTTCCCCTGGGGGCCCACGTGATTTCCCCTGGGGGCCCACGTGATTTCCCCTGGGGGCCTACCTGATTTCCCCTGGGGGCCCACGTGATTTCCCCTGGGGGCCCACGTGATTGCCCCAACTGGCCCACGTGATTGCCACACCTGGCCCACGTGATTTCCCCTGGGGGCACACGTGATTTCCCCTGGGGGCCCACGTGATTTCCCCTGGGGGCCCACGTGATTTCCCCTGGGGGCCCTCGTGATTTCCCCACCTGGCCCACGTGATTTCCCCTGGGGGCCCACGTGATTTCCCCTGGGGGCCCACGTGATTTCCCCTGCGGCCCCACGTGATTGCCCCACCTGGCCCACGTGATTTCCCCTGGGGGCCCACGTGATTTCCCCTGGGGGCCCACGTGATTTCCCCTGGGGGCCCAAGTGATTTCCCCACCTGGCCCACGTGATTGCCCCACCGGCCCCTCGTGATTTCCCCTGGGGGCCCACGTGATTTCCCCTGGGGGCACACGTGATTTCCCCTGGGGCCCACGTGATTTCCCCTGGGGGCCCACGTGATTTCCCCTGGGGGCCCACGTGATTTCCCCTGGGGGCCCACGTGATTTCCCCTGGGGGCCCACGTGATTTCCCCTGGGGGCCCACGTGATTTCCCCTGGGGGCCCACGTGATTTCCCCTGGGGGCCCACGTGATTTCACATGGGGGCCCACGTGATTTCACCTGGGGGCCCACGTGATTGCCCCACCTGGCCCACGTGATATCCCCTGGGGGCCCACGTGATTTCCCCTGGGGGCCCACGTGATTGCTCCACCTGGCCCACGTGATTGCCCCACCTGGCCCACGTGATTTCCCCTGGGGGCCCACGTGATTTCCCCTGGGGGCCCACGTGATTTCCCCTGGGGGCCCACGTGATTTCCCCTGGGGGCCCACGTGATTTCCCCTGGGGGCCCACGTGATTTCCCCTGGGGGCCCACGTGATTTCCCCTGGGTGCCCACGTGATTTCCCCTGGGGGCCCACGTGATTTCCCCTGGGGGCCCACGTGATTTCACCTGGGGGCCCACCTGATTGCCCCACCTGGCCCACGTGATTTCCCCTGGTGGCCCACGTGATTTCCCCTGGGGGCCCACGTTATTTCCCCTGGGGGCCCACGTGATTTCACCTGGGGGCCCACGTGATTGCCCCACCTGGCCCACGTGATTGCCCCACCTGGCCTACGTGATTTCCCCTGGGGGCCCACGTGATTTCCCCTGGGGGCCCACGTGATTTCCCCTGGGGGCGCACGTGATTTCCCCAGGGGGCCCACGTGATTTCCCCTGGGGGATCACGTGATTTTCTCTGGGTGCCCACGTGATTTCCCCTGGGGGCCCACGTGATTTCCCCTGGGTGCCCACGTGATTTCCCCTGGGGGCCCACGTGATTTCACCTGGGGGCCCACGTTATTTCCCCTGGGGGTCCACGTGATTTCCCCTGGGGGCCCACGTCATTTCCCGTGGGGGCCCACGTGATTTCCCCTGGGGGCCCACGTGATTTCCCCTGGGGGCCCACGTGATTTCCCCTGGGGGCCCACGTGATTTCCCCTGGGGGCCCACGTGATTTCCCCTGGGGGCCCACGTGATATCCCCTGGGGGCCCGCGTGATTTCCCCTGGGGGCCCACGTGATTTCCCCTGGGGGCCCACGTGATTTCCCCTGGGGGCCCACGTGATTTCCCCTGGGGGCCCACGTGATTTCCCCTGGGGCCCCACGTGATTTCCCCACCTGGCCCACGTGATTTCCCCTGGAGGCCCACGTGATGTCCCCTGGGGGACCACGTGATTTCCCGTGGGGGCCCACGTGATTTCCACTGGGGGCCCACGTGATTTCCCCTAGGGGCATACGTGATTTCCCCTGGGGGCCCACGTGATTGCCCCACCTGGCCCACGTGATTGCCCCACCTGGCCCACGTGATTTCCCCTGGGGGCCCACGTGATTTCCCCTGGGGGCCCCCTGGGGGCCCACGTGATTTCCCCTGGGGGCCCACGTGATTTCCCCTGGGGGCCCACGTGATTTCCCCTGGAGGCACACGTGATTTCCCCTGGGGGCCTTCGTGATTTCCCCTGGGGGCCCACGTGATTTCCCCTGGGGGCCCACGTGATTTCCCCTGGGGGCCCACGTGATTGCCCCACCTGGCCCACGTGATTGCCCCACCTGGCCCACGTGATTTCCCCTGGGGGCCCACGTGATTTCCCCTGGGGGCCCACGTGATTTCCCCTGGGGGCCCACGTGATTTCCCCAGGCGGCCCACGTGATTTCCCCTGGGGGCCCACGTGATTTCCCCTGGGGGCCGACATGATTTCCCCTGGGGGCCCACGTGATTTCCCCTGGGGGCCCACGTGATTTCCCCTGGCGGCCCACGTGATTGCCCCACCTGGCCCACGTGATTGCTCCCCCTGGCCCACGTGATTGCCCCACCTGGCCCACGTTATTGCCCCACCTGGCCCACGTGATTTCCCCTGGGGGCCCACGTGATTTCCCCTGGGGGCCCACGTGATTTCCCCTGGGGGCCCTCGTGATTGCTCCACCTGGCCCACGTGATTGCCCCACCTGGCCCACGTGATTGCCCCACCTGGCCCACGTGATTTCCCCTGGGGGCCCACGTGATTTCCCCTGGGGGCCCACGTGATTTCCCCTGGGGGCCCACGTGATTGCTCCACCTGGCCCACGTGATTGCCCCACCTGGCCCACGTGATTTCCCCTCGGGGCCCACGTGATTTCCCCTGGGGCCCACGTGATTTCCCCTGGGGGCCCACGTGATTCCCCTGGGGTCCCACATGATTTCCCCTGGGAGCCCACGTGATTTCCCCTGGGGGCCCACGTGATTTCCCCTGGGGGCCCACGTGATTTCACCTGGGGGCCCACGTGATTTCCCCTGGGTGCCCACGTGATTGCTCCACCATGCCCACGTGATTGCCCCACCGGCCCCACGTGATTTCCCCTGGGGGCCCACGTGATTTCCCCTGGGAGCCCACGTGATTTCCCCTGGGGGCCCACGTGATTTCCCCTGGGGGCCCAAGTGATTTCCCCTGGGGGCCCACGTGATTTCCCCTGGGTGCCCACGTGATTTCCCCAGGGGGCCCAAGTGATTTCCCCTGGCGGCCCACGTGATTTGCCCTGGGGGCCCACGTGATTTCCCCTGGGGGCCCAAGTTATTTCCCCTGGAGGCCCACGTGATTTCCCCTGGGGGCCCACGTATTTCCCCTGGCGGCCCACGTGATTGCCCCACCTGGCCCACGTGATTGCTCCCCCTGGCCCACGTGATTGCCCCACCTGGCCCACGTTATTGCCCCACCTGGCCCACGTGATTTCCCCTGGGGGCCCACGTGATTTCCCCTGGGGGCCCACGTGATTTCCCCTGGGGGCCCTCGTGATTGCTCCACCTGGCCCACGTGATTGCCCCACCTGGCCCACGTGATTGCCCCACCTGGCCCACGTGATTTCCCCTGGGGGCCCACGTGATTTCCCCTGGGGGCCCACGTGATTTCCCCTGGGGGCCCACGTGATTGCTCCACCTGGCCCACGTGATTGCCCCACCTGGCCCACGTGATTTCCCCTAGGGGCCCACGTGATTTCCCCTGGGGCCCACGTGATTTCCCCTGGGGGCCCACGTGATTCCCCTGGGGTCCCACATGATTTCCCCTGGGAGCCCACGTGATTTCCCCTGGGGGCCCACGTGATTTCCCCTGGGGGCCCACGTGATTTCCCCTGGGGGCCCACGTGATTTCCCCTGGGTGCCCACGTGATTGCTCCACCTTGCCCACGTGATTGCCCCACCTGGCCCACGTGATTGCCCCACCTGGCCCACGTGATTGCCCCACCTGGCCCACGTGATTTCCCCTGGGGGCCCACGTGATTTCCCCTGGGGGCCCACGTGATTTCCCCTGGGGGCCCACGTGATTTCCCCTGGGGGCCCACGTGATTTCCCCTGGGGGCCCACGTGATTTCCCCACCTGGCCCACGTGATTGCCCCACCGGCCCCACGTGATTTCCCCTGGGGGCCCACGTGATTTCCCCTGGGAGCCCACGTGATTTCCCCTGGGGGCCCACGTGATTTCCCCTGGGGGCCCAAGTGATTTCCCCTGGGGGCCCACGTGATTTCGCCTGGGTGCCCACGTGATTTCCCCTGGGGGCCCACGTGATTTCCCCTGGGGGCCCACGTGATTTCCCATGGGGGCCCACGTGATTTCACCTGGGGGCCCACGTGATTTCCCCTGGGGGCCCACGTGATTTCCCCTGGGGGCCCACGTGATTTCCCCTGGGGGCCCACGTGATTTCCCCTGGGGGCCCACGTGATTTCACCTGGGGGCCCACGTGATTGCTCCACCTGGCCCACGTGATTGCCCCACCTGGCCCACGTGATTTCCCCTGGGGGCCCACGTGATTTCCCCTGGGGGTCCACGTGGTTTCCTTGGGGGCCCACGTGATTTCCCCTGGGGGCCCACGTGATTTCCCCTGGGGGCCCACGTGACTTCCCCTGGGGGCCCACGTGATTTCCCCTGGGGGCCCACGTGATTTCCCCTGGGGGCCCACGTGATTTCCCCTGGGGGCCCACGTGATTTCCCCTGGGGGCCCACGTGATTTCCCCTGGGGGCCCAAGTTATTTCCCCTGGAGGCCCACGTGATTTCCCCTGGGGGCCCACGTGATTTCCCCTGGCGGCCCACGTGATTGCCCCACCTGGCCCACGTGATTGCCCCACCGGCCCCACGTGATTTCCCCTGGGGGCCCACGTGATTTCCCCTGGGGGCCCACGTGACTTCCCCTGGGGGCCCACGTGATTTCCCCTGGGGGCCCACGTGATTTCCCCTGGGGGCCCACGTGATTTCCCCTGGGGGCCCACGTGATTTCCCCTGGGGGCCCACGTGATTTCCCCTGGGGGCCCAAGTTATTTCCCCTGGAGGCCCACGTGATTTCCCCTGGGGGCCCACGTGATTTCACCTGGGGGCCCACGTGATTTCCCCACCTGGCCCACGTGATTGCCCCACCGGCCCCACGTGATTTCCCCTGGGGGCCCACGTGATTTCCCCTGGGGGCCCACGTGATTTCCCCTGGGGGCCCACGTGATTTCACCTGGGGGCCCACGTGATTTCCCCACCTGGCCCACGTGATTGCCCCACCGGCCCCACGTGATTTCCCCTGGGGGCCCACGTGATTTCCCCTGGGGGCCCACGTGATTTCCACTGGGGGCCCACGTGATTTCCCCTGGGGGCCCACGTGATTTCCCCTGGGGGCCCACGTGACTTCCCCTGGGGGCCCACGTGATTTCCCCTGGGGGCCCACGTGATTTCCCCTGGGGGCCCACGTGATTTTCCCTGGGGGCCCACGTGATTTCTCCTGGGGGCCCACGTGATTTCCCCTGGGGGCCCACGTGATTGCTCCACCTGGCCCACGTGATTGCCCCACCTGGCCCACGTGATTGCCCCACCTGGCCCACGTGATTTCCCCTGGGGGCCCACGTGATTTCCCCTGGGGGCCCACGTGATTGCTCCACCTGGCCCACGTGATTGCCCCACCTGGCCCACGTGATTTCCCCTGGGGGGCCACGTGATTTCCCCTGGGGGCCCACGTGATTTCCCCTGGTGGCCCACGTGATTTCCCCTGGGGGCCCACGTGATTTCCCCTGGGGGCCCACGTGATTTCCCCTGGGGGCCCACGTGATTTCCCCTGGGGGCCCACGTGATTTCCCCTGGGGCCCCACGTGATTGCCCCTCCTGGCCCACGTGATTTCCCCTGGAGGCCCACGTGATTTCCCCTGGGGGCCCTCGTGATTTCCCCAGGCGGCCCACGTGATTTCCCCTGGGGGCCCACGTGATTTCCCCTGGGGGCCCACGTGATTTCCCCTGGGGGCCCACGTGATTTCCCCACCAGGCCCACGTGATTGCTCCACCTGGCCCACGTGATTGCCCCACCTGGCCCACGTGATGTCCCCTGGCGGCCCACGTGATTTCCCCTGGGGGCCCACGTGATTTCCCCTGGGGGCCCACGTGATTGCTCCACCTGGCCCACGTGATTGCCCCACCTGGCCCACGTGATGTCCCCTGGCGGCCCACGTGATTTCCCCTGGGGGCCCACGTGATTGCCCCACCTGGCCCACGTGATTTCCCCTGGGGGCCCACGTGATTTCCCCTGGGGGCCCACGTGATTTCCCCTGGGGGCCCACGTGATTTCCCCTGGGGCCCCACGTGATTTCCCCTGGGGGCCCAGGTGATTTCCCCTGGGGGCCCACGTGAATGCTCCACCTGGCCCACGTGATTGCCCCACCTGGCCCACGTGATTTCCCCTGGGGGACCACGTGTTTTCCCCTGGGGGCCCACGTGATTTCCCCTGGGGGCCCACGTGATTTCCCCTGGGGGCCCACCTGATATCCCCTGGGGGCCCACGTGATTTCCCCTGGGGGCCCACGTGATTTCCCCTGGGGGCCCACGTGATTTCCCCTGGGTGCCCACGTGATTTCCCCTGGGGGCCCATGTGATTTCCCCTGGGTGCCCACGTGATTTCCCCTGGGGGCCCACGTGATTTCCCCTGGGGGCCCACGTTATTTCCCCTGGGGGCCCACGTGATTTCCCCTGGGGGCCCACGTGATTTCACCTGGCGGCCCACGTGATTTGCCCTGGGGGCCCACGTGATTTCCCTTGGGGGCCCACGTGATTTCCCGTGGGGGCCCACGTGATTTCCCCTGGGGGCCCACGTGATTTCCCCTGGGGGCCCACGTGATTGCCCCACCTGGCCCACGTGATTGCCCCAACTGGCCCTCGTGATTTCCCCTGGGGGCCCACGTGATTTCCCCAGGCGGCCCACGTGATTTCCCCTGGGGGCCCACGTGATTTCCCCTGGGGGCCCACGTGATTTCCCCTGGGGGCCCACGTGATTTCCCCAGGCGGCCCACGTGATTTCCCCTGGGGGCCCACGTGATTTCCCCTGGGGGCCCACGTGATTTCCCCTGGGGGCCCACGTGATTTCCCCTGGGGGCCCACGTGATTTCCCCTGGGGGCCCACGTGATTGCTCCACCTGGCCCACGTGATTGCCCCACCTGGCCCACGTGATTTCCCCTGGGGGCCCACGTGATTTCCCCTGGGGGCCCACGTGATTTCCCCTGGAGGCCCACGTGATTTCCCCTGGGGGCCCACGTGATTTCCCCTGGTGGCCCCCGAGATTTCCCCTGGGGGCCCACGTGATTTCCCCTGGGGGCCCACGTGATTGCTCCTGGGGGCCCACGTGATTGCCCCACCTGGCCCACGTGATTTCCCCTGGGGGCCCACGTGATTTCCCCTGGGGGCCCACGTGATTTCCCCTGGAGGCCCACGTGATTTCCCCTGGGGGCCCACGTGATTGCCCTGGGGGCCCACGTGATTTCCCCTGGGGGCCCACGTGATTTCCCCTGGGGGCCCACGTGATTGCTCCACCTGGCCCACGTGATTGCCCCACCTGGCCCACGTGATTGCCCCACCTGGCCCACGTGATTTCCCCTGGGGGCCCACGTGATTTCCCCTGGGGGCCCACGTGATTTCCCCTGGGGGCCCACGTGACTTCCCCTGGGGGCCCACGTGACTTCCCCTGGGGGCCCACGTGATTTCCCCTGGGGGCCCACGTGATTTCCCCTGGGGGCCCAGGTGATTTGCCCTGGGGGCCCACGTGATTTCCCCTGGGGGCCCACGTAATTTCCCCTGGGGGCCCACGTGATTGCTCCACCTGGCCCACGTGATTGCCCCACCTAGCCCACGTGATTGCCCCACCTGGCCCACGTGATTTCCCCTGGGGGCCCACGTGATTTCCCCTGGGGGCCCACGTGATTGCTCCCCCTGCCCACGTGATTACCCCACCTGTCCCACGTGATTTCCCCTGGGGGCCCACGTGATTTCCCCTGGGGGCCCACGTGATTTCCCCTGGGGGCCCACGTGATTTCCACTGGGGGCCCACGTGATTTCCCCTGGGGGCCCACGTGATTTCCCCTGGGGGCCCACGTGATTTCCCCTGGGGGCCCACGTGATTTCCCCTGGGGCCCCACGTGATTGCCCCACCTGGCCCACGTGATTTCCCCTGGAGGCCCACGTGATTTCCCCTGGGGGCCCACGTGATTTCCCCAGGCGGCCCACGTGATTTCCACTGGGGGCCCACGTGATTTCCCCTGGGGGCCCACATGATTTCCCCTGGGGGCCCACGTGATTTCCCCACCTGGCCCATGTGATTGCCCCACCTGGCCCACGTGATTTCACCTGGGGGCCCACGTGATTTCCCCTGGGGGCCCACGTGATTTCCCCTGGGGGCCCACGTGATTTCACCTGGGGGCCCACGTGATTTCCCCTGGGGGCCCACGTGATTGCCCCTCCTGGCCCACGTGATTGCCCCACCTGGCCAACGTGATTTTCCCTGGGGGCCCACGTGATTGCTCCACCTGACCCACGTGATTGCCCCACGTGGCACACGTGATTGCCCCACCTGGCCCACGTAATTTCCCCTTGCGTCCCACTTGATTTCCCCTGGGGGCCCACGTGATTTCCCCTGGGGGCCCACGTGATTTCCCCTGGGTGCCCACGTGATTGCTCCACCTTGCCCACGTGATTGCCCCACCTGGCCCACGTGATTGCCCCACCTGGCCCACGTGATTGCCCCACCTGGCCCACGTGATTTCCCCTGGGGGCCCACGTGATTTCCCCTGGGGGCCCACGTGATTTCCCCTGGGGGCCGACGTGATTTCCCCTGGGGGCCCACGTGATTTCCCTTGGGGGCCCACGTGATTTCCCCTGGGGGCCCACGTGATTTCCCCTGGGGGCCGACGTGATTTCCCCTGGGGGCCCACGTGATTTCCCCTGGGGGCCCACGTGATTTCACCTGGGGGCCCACGTGATTTCCCCTGGGGGCCCACGTGATTTCCCCTGGGGGCCCACGTGATTTCCCCTGGTGGCCCACGTGATTTCCCCTGGGGGCCCACGTGATTTCCCCTGGGGGCCCACGTGATTGCTCCACTGGCCCACGTGATTGCCCCACCTGGCCCACGTGATTTCCCCTGGGGGCCCACGTGATTTCCCCTGGGGGCCCACGTGATTTCCCCTGGAGGCCCACGTGATTTCCCCTGGGGGCCCACGTAATTTCCCCTGGTGGCCCACGTGATTTCCCATGGGGGCACACGTGATTTCACCTGGGGGCCCACGTGATTTCCCCTGGGGGCCCACGTGATTTCCCCTGGGGGCCCACGTGATTTCCCCTGGTGGCCCCCGTGATTTCCCCTGGGGACCCACGTGATTTCCCCTGGGGGCCCACGTGATTGCTCCACTGGCCCACGTGATTGCCACACCTGGCCCACGTGATTTCCCCTGGGGGCCCACGTGATTTCCCCTGGGGGCCCACGTGATTTCCCCTGGCGGCCCACGTGATTTCCCCTGGGGGCCCACGTGATTTCCCCTGGCGGCCCTCGTGATTTGCCCTGGGGGCCCACGTGAATTCCCCTGGGGGCCCACGTGATTTCCCCTGGGGGCCCACGTGATTGCTCCACCTGGCCCACGTGATTGCCCCACCTGGCCCACGTGATGTCCCCTGGCGGCCCACGTGATTTCCACTGGGGGCCCACGTGATTTCCCCTGGGGGCCCACGTGATTGCTCCACCTGGCCCACGTGATTGCCCCACCTGGCCCACGTGATGTCCCCTGGCGGCCCACGTGATTTCCCCTGGGGGCCCACGTGATTGCCCCACCTGGCCCACGTGATTTCCCCTGGGGGCCCACGTGATTTCCCCTGGGGGCCCACGTGATTTCCCCTGGGGGCCCACGTGATTTCCCCTGGGCCCCACGTGATTTCCCCTGGGGGCCCAGGTGATTTCCCCTGGGGGCCCACGTGAATGCTCCACCTGGCCCACGAGATTGCCCCACCTGGCCCACGTGATTTCCCCTGGGGGACCACGTGTTTTCCCCTGGGGGCCCACGTGATTTCCCCTGGGGGCCCACGTGATTTCCCCTGGGGGCCCACCTGATTTCCCCTGGGGGCCCACGTGATTTCCCCTGGGGGCCCACGTGATTTCCCCTGGGGGCCCACGTGATTTCCCCTGGGTGCCCACGTGATTTCCCCTGGGGGCCCACGTGATTTCCCCTGGGTGCCCACGTGATTTCCCCTGGGGGCCCACGTGATTTCCCCTGGGGGCCCACGTGATTTCCCCTGGGGGCCCACGTGATTTCCCCTGGGGGCCCACGTGATTTCACCTGGCGGCCCACGTGATTTGCCCTGGGGGCCCACGTGATTTCCCTTGGGGGCCCACGTGATTTCCCGTGGGGGCCCACGTGATTTCCCCTGGGGGCCCACGTGATTTCCCCTGGGGGCCCACGTGATTGCCCCACCTGGCCCACGTGATTGCCCCAACTGGCCCTCGTGATTTCCCCTGGGGGCCCACGTGATTTCCCCAGGCGGCCCACGTGATTTCCCCTGGGGGCCCACGTGATTTCCCCTGGGGGCCCACGTGATTTCCCCTGGGGGCCCACGTGATTTCCCCAGGCGGCCCACGTGATTTCCCCTGGGGGCCCACGTGATTTCCCCTAGGGGCCCACGTAATTTCCCCTGGGGGCCCACGTGATTTCCCCTGGGGGCCCACGTGATTTCCCCTGGGGGCCCACGTGATTGCTCCACTGGCCCACGTGATTGCCCCACCTGGCCCACGTGATTTCCCCTGGGGGCCCACGTGATTTCCCCTGGGGGCCCACGTGATTTCCCCTGGAGGCCCACGTGATTTCCCCTGGGGGCCCACGTGATTTCCCCTGGTGGCCCCCGTGATTTCCCCTGGGGGCCCACGTGATTTCCCCTGGGAGCCCACGTGATTGCTCCACCTGGCCCACGTGATTGCCCCACCTAGCCCACGTGATTGCCCCACCTGGCCCACGTGATTTCCCCTGGGGGCCCACGTGATTTCCCCTGGGGGCCCACGTGATTGCTCCACCTAGCCCACGTGATTGCCCCACCTGTCCCACGTGATTTCCCCTGGGGGCCCACGTGATTTCCCCTGGGGGCCCACGTGATTTCCCCTGGGGGCCCACGTGATTTCCACTGGGGGCCCACGTGATTTCCCCTGGGGGCCCACGTGATTTCCCCTGGGGGCCCACGTGATTTCCCCTGGGGGCCCACGTGATTTCCCCTGGGGCCCCACGTGATTGCCCCACCTGGCCCACGTGATTTCCCCTGGAGGCCCACGTGATTTCCCCTGGGGGACAACGTGATTTCCCGTGGGGGCCCACGAGATTTCCCCTGGGGGCCCACGTGATTTCCCCTGGGGGCCTACCTGATTTCCCCTGGGGGCCCACGTGATTTCCCCTGGGGGCCCACGTGATTGCCCCACCTGGCCCACGTGATTGCCACACCTGGCCCACGTGATTTCCCCTGGGGGCCCACGTGATTTCCCCTGGGGGCCCACGTGATTTCCCCTGGGGGCCCACGTGATTTCCCCTGGGGGCCCTCGTGATTTCCCCAGGCGGCCCACGTGATTTCCCCTGGGGGCCCACGTGATTTCCCCTGGGGGCCCACGTGATTTCCCCTGGGGGCCCACGTGATTTCCACTGGGGGCCCACGTGATTTCCCCTGGGGGCCCACGTGATTTCCCCTGGGGGCCCACGTGATTTCCCCTGGGGGCCCACGTGATTTCCCCTGGGGCCCCACGTGATTGCCCCACCTGGCCCACGTGATTTCCCCTGGAGGCCCACGTGATTTCCCCTGGGGGACAACGTGATTTCCCGTGGGGGCCCACGAGATTTCCCCTGGGGGCCCACGTGATTTCCCCTGGGGGCCTACCTGATTTCCCCTGGGGGCCCACGTGATTTCCCCTGGGGGCCCACGTGATTGCCCCACCTGGCCCACGTGATTGCCACACCTGGCCCACGTGATTTCCCCTGGGGGCCCACGTGATTTCCCCTGGGGGCCCACGTGATTTCCCCTGGGGCCCACGTGATTTCCCCTGGGGGCCCACGTGATTTCCCCTGGGGCCCACGTGATTTCACCTGGGGGCCCACGTGATTTCCCCTGGGGGCCCACGTGATTTCCCCTGGGGGCCCAAGTGATTTCCCCACCTGGCCCACGTGATTGCCCCACCGGCCCCTCGTGATTTCCCCTGGGGGCCCACGTGATTTCCCCTGTGGGCACACGTGATTTCCCCTGGGGCCCACGTGATTTCCCCTGGGGGCCCACGTGATTTCCCCTGGGGGCCCACGTGATTTCCCCTGGGGGCCCACGTGATTTCCCCTGGGGGCCCACGTGATTTCCCTTGGGGGCCCACGTGATTTGCCCTGGGGGCCCTCGTGATTTCCCCTGGGGGCCCACGTGTTTGCCCCACCTGGCCCACGTGATTGCCCCACCTGGCCCACGTGATTTCCCCTGGGGGCCCACGTGATTTCCCCTGGGGGCCCACGTGTTTTCCCCTGGGAGCCCACGTGATTGCTCCACCTGGCCCACGTGATTGCCCCACCTGGCCCACGTGATATCCCCTGGGGGCCCACGTGATTTCCCCTGGGGGCCCACGTGATTTACCCTGGGGGCCCACGTGATTTCCCCTGGGGGCCCACGTGATTTCCCCTGGGGGCCCACGTGATTTCCCCTGGGGGCCCACGTGATTTCCCATAGGGGCCCACGTGATTTCCCCTGGGGGCCCACGTGATTGCTCCACCTGGCCCACGTGATTGCCCCACCTGGCCCACGTGATTTCCCCTGGTGGCCCACGTGATTTCCCCTGGGGGCCCACGTGATTTGCCCTGGGGGCCCACGTGATTGCTCCACGTGGCCCACGTGATTGCCCCACCTGGCCCACGTGATTTCCCCTGGGGGCCCACGTGATTTCCCCTGGGGGCCCACGTGATTGCTCCACCTGGCCCACGTGATTGCCCCACCTGGCCCACGTGATTTCCCCTGGGGGCCAACGTGATTTCCCCTGGGGGCCCACGTGATTTCCCCTGGGGGCCCACGTGATTGCTCCACCTGGCCCACGTGATTGCCCCACCTGGCCCACGTGATTTCCCCTGGGGGCCCACGTGATTTCCCCTGGGGGCCCACGTGATTTCACATGGGGGCCAACGTGATTTCCCCTGGGGGCCCACGTGATTGCTCCACCTGGCCCACGTGATTTCCCCTGGGGGCCCACGTGATTTCCCCTGGGGGCCCACGTGATTTCCCCTGGGGGCCCACGTGATTTCCCCTGGGGGCCCACGTGATTTCCCCTGGGGGCCCACGTGATTTCCCCTGGGGGCCCACGTGATATCCCCTGGGGGCCCACGTGATTGCTCCACCTGGCCCACGTTATTGCCCCACCTGGCCCACGTGATTTCCCATGGGGGCCCACGTGATTTCACCTGGGGGCCCACGTGATTTCACCTGGGGGCCCACGTGATTTCCCCTGGGGGCCCACGTGATTTCCCCTGGGGGCCCACGTGATTGCCCTGGGGGCCCACGTGATTTCCCCTGGGGGCCCACGTGATTTCCCCTGGGGGCCCACGTGATTGCTCCACATGGACCACGTGATTGCCCCACCTGGCCCACGTGATTGCCCCACCTGGCTCACGTGATTTCCCCTGGGGTCCCACGTGATTTCCCCTTGGGGCCCACGTGATTGCTCCACCTGGCCCACGTGATTGCCCCACCTGGCCCACGTGATTTCCCCTGGGGGCCCACGTGATTTCCCCTGGGGGCCCACGTGATTGCCCCACCTGGCCCACGTTATTGCCCCAACTGGCCCTCGTGATTTCCCCTGGGGGCCCACGTGATTTCCCCAGGCGGCCCACGTGATTTCCCCTGGGGGCCCACGTGATTTCCCCTGGGGGCCCACGTGATTTCCCCTGGGGGCCCACGTGATTTCCCCAGGCGGCCCACGTGATTTCCCCTGGGGGCCCACGTGATTTCCCCTGGGGGCCCACGTAATTTCCCCTGGGGGCCCACGTGATTTCCCCTGGGGGCCCACGTGATTTCCCCTGGGGGCCCACGTGATTGCTCCACCTGGCCCACGTGATTGCCCCACCTGGCCCACGTGATTTCCCCTGGGGGCCCACGTGATTTCCCCTGGGGGCCCACGTGATTTCCCCTGGAGGCCCACGTGATTTCCCCTGGGGGCCCACGTGATTTCCCCTGGTGGCCCCCGTGATTTCCCCTGGGGGCCCACGTGATTTCCCCTGGGGGCCCACATGATTGCTCCACTGGCCCACGTGATTGCCCCACCTGGCCCACGTGATTTCCCCTGGGGGCCCACGTGATTTCCCCTGGGGGCCCACGTGATTTCCCCTGGAGGCCCACGTGATTTCCCCTGGGGGCCCACGTGATTGCCCTGGGGGCCCACGTGATTTCCCCTGGGGGCCCACGTGATTTCCCCTGGGGGCCCACGTGATTGCTCCACCTGGCCCACGTGATTGCCCCACCTGGCCCACGTGATTGCCCCACCTGGCCCACGTGATTTCCCCTGGGGGCCCACGTGATTTCCCCTGGGGGCCCACGTGATTTCCCCTGGGGGCCCACGTGATTTCCCCTGGGGGCCCACGTGACTTCCCCTGGGGGCCCACGTGATTTCCCCTGGGGGCCCAGGTGATTTGCCCTGGGGGCCCACGTGATTTCCCCTGGGGGCCCACGTAATTTCCCCTGGGGGCCCACGTGATTGCTCCACCTGGCCCACGTGATTGCCCCACCTAGCCCACGTGATTGCCCCACCTGGCCCACGTGATTTCCCCTGGGGGCCCACGTGATTTCCCCTGGGGGCCCACGTGATTGCTCCACCTGGCCCACGTGATTGCCCCACCTGTCCCACGTGATTTCCCCTGGGGGCCCACGTGATTTCCCCTGGGGGCCCACGTGATTTCACCTGGGGGCCCACGTGATTGCCCCACCTGGCCCACGTGATTGCCCCACCTGGCCTACGTGATTTCCCCTGGGGGCCCACGTGATTTCCCCTGGGGGCCCACGTGATTTCCCCTGGGGGCCCACGTGATTTCCCCAGGGGGCCCACGTGATTTCCCCTGGGGGATCACGTGATTTCCCCTGGGTGCCCACGTGATTTCCCCTGGGGGCCCACGTGATTTCCCCTGGGTGCCCACGTGATTTCCCCTGGGGGCCCACGTGATTTCACCTGGGGGCCCACGTTATTTCCCCTGGGGGCCCACGTGATTTCCCCTGGGGGCCCACGTGATTTCCCCTGGGGCCCCACGTGATTTCCCCACCTGGCCCACGTGATTTCCCCTGGAGGCCCACGTGATGTCCCCTGGGGGACCACGTGATTTCCCGTGGGGGCCCACGTGATTTCCCCTGGGGGCCCACGTGATTTCCCCTGGGGGCATACGTGATTTCCCCTGGGGGCCCACGTGATTGCCCCACCTGGCCCACGAGATTGCCCCACCTGGCCCACGTGATTTCCCCTGGGGGCCCACGTGATTTCCCCTGGGGGCCCACGTGATTTCACATGGGGGCCAACGTGATTTCCCCTGGGGGCCCACGTGATTGCTCCACCTGGCCCACGTGATTTCCCCTGGGGGCCCACGTGATTTCCCCTGGGGGCCCACGTGATTTCCCCTGGGGGCCCACGTGATTTGCCCTGGGGGCCCACGTGATTTCCCCTGGGGGCCCACGTGATTTCCCCTGGGGGCCCACGTGATATCCCCTGGGGGCCCACGTGATTGCTCCACCTGGCCCACGTTATTGCCCCACCTGGCCCACGTGATTTCCCATGGGGGCCCACGTGATTTCACCTGGGGGCCCACGTGACTTCCCCTGGGGGCCCACGTGATTTCCCCTGGGGGCCCACGTGATTTCCCCTGGGGGCCCACGTGATTGCCCTGGGGGCCCACGTGATTTCCCCTGGGGGCCCACGTGATTTCCCCTGGGGGCCCACGTGATTGCTCCACATGGACCACGTGATTGCCCCACCTGGCCCACGTGATTGCCCCACCTGGCTCACGTGATTTCCCCTGGGGTCCCACGTGATTTCCCCTTGGGGCCCACGTGATTGCTCCACCTGGCCCACGTGATTGCCCCACCTGGCCCACGTGATTTCCCCTGGGGGCCCACGTGATTTCCCCTGGGGGCCCACGTGATTTCCACTGGGGGCCCACGTGATTTCCACTGGGGGCCCACGTGATTTCCCCTGGGGGCCCACGTGATTTCCCCTGGGGGCCCACGTGATTTCCCCTGGGGGCCCACGTGATTTCCCCTGGGGCCCCACGTGATTGCCCCACCTGGCCCACGTGATTTCCCCTGGAGGCCCACGTGATTTCCCCTGGGGGACCACGTGATTTCCCATGGGGACCCACGTGATTTCCCCTGGGGGCCCACGTTTTTTCCCCTGGGGGCCCACCTGTATTCCCCTGGGGGCCCACGAGATTTCCCCTGGGGGCCCACGTGATTGCCCCACCTGGCCCACGTGATTGCCACACCTGGCCCACGTGATTTCCCCTGGGGGCCCACGGGATTTCCCCTGGGGGCCCACGGGATTTCCCCTGGGGGCCCACGTGATTTCCCCTGGGGGCCCTCGTGATTTCCCCTGGGGGCCCACGTGATTTCCCCTGGGGGCCCACGTGATTTCCCCTGGGGGCCCACGTGATTTCCCCTGGGGGCCCACGTGATTTCCCCTGGGGGCCCACGTGATTTCCCCTGGGGGCCCACGTGATTTCACCTGGGGGCCCACGTGATTTCACCTGGGGGCCCACGTGATTTCACCTGGGGGCCCACCTGATTGCCCCACCTGGCCCACGTGATTTCCCCTGGTGGCCCACGTGATTTCCCCTGGGGGCCCACGTGATTTCCCCTGGGGGCCCACGTGATTTCACCTGGGGGCCCACGTGATTGCCCCACCTGGCCCACGTGATTGCCCCACCTGGCCTACGTGATTTCCCCTGGGGGCCCACGTGATTTCCCCTGGGGGCCCACGTGATTTCCCCTGGGGGCCCACGTGATTTCCCCAGGGGGCCCACGTGATTTCCCCTGGGGGATCACGTGATTTCCCCTGGGTGCCCACGTGATTTCCCCTGGGGGCCCACGTGATTTCCCCTGGGTGCCCACGTGATTTCCCCTGGGGGCCCACGTGATTTCACCTGGGGGCCCACGTTATTTCCCCTGGGGGCCCACGTGATTTCCCCTGGGGGCCCACGTGATTTCCCCTGGGGCCCCACGTGATTTCCCCACCTGGCCCACGTGATTTCCCCTGGAGGCCCACGTGATGTCCCCTGGGGGACCACGTGATTTCCCGTGGGGGCCCACGTGATTTCCCCTGGGGGCCCACGTGATTTCCCCTGGGGGCATACGTGATTTCCCCTGGGGGCCCACGTGATTGCCCCACCTGGCCCACGAGATTGCCCCACCTGGCCCACGTGATTTCCCCTGGGGGCCCACGTGATTTCCCCTGGGGGCCCCCTGGGGGCCCACGTGATTTCCCCTGGGGGCCCACGTGATTTCCCCTGGGGGCCCACGTGATTTCCCCTGGAGGCACACGTGATTTCCCCTGGGGGCCTTCGTGATTTCCCCTGGGGGCCCACGTAATTTCCCCTGGGGGCCCACGTGATTTCCCCTGGGGGCCCACGTGATTGCCCCACCTGGCCCACGTGATTGCACCACCTGGCCCACGTGATTGCCCCACCGGGCCCACGTGATTTCCCCAGGCGGCCCACGTGATTTCCCCTGGGGGCCCACGTGATTTCCCCTGGGGGCCCACGTGATTTCCCCTGGGGTCCCACGTGATTTCCCCTGGGGGCCCACGTGATTTCCCCTGGGGGCCCAAGTGATTTCCCCTGGGGGCCCACGTGATTTGCCCTGGGGGCCCACGTGATTTCCCCTGGGGGCCCACGTGATTTCCCCTGGGGGCCCTCGTGATTTCCCCTGGGGGCCCACGTGATTTCCCCTGGGGGCCCACGTGATTTCCCCTGGGGGCCCACGTGATTGCCCCTCCTGGCCCACGAGATTGCCCCACCTGGCCCACGTGATTTTTCTTGGGGGCCCACGTGATTGCTCCACCTGACCCACGTGATTGCCCCACCTGGCACACGTGATTGCCCCACCTGGCCCACGTGATTTCCCCTGGGGGCCCACGTGATTTCCCCTGGGGGCCCACGTGATTTCCCCTGGGGGCCCACGTGATTTCCCCTGGGGGCCCACGTGATTTCCCCTGGGGGCCCACGTGATATCCCCTGGGGGCCCACGTGATTTCCCCTGGGGGCCCACGTGATTTCTCCTGGGGGCCCACGTGATTTCCCCTGGGGGCCCACGTGATTTCCCCTGGGGGCCCACGTGATTTCCCCTGGGGCCCCACGTGATTTCCCCTGGGGGCCCACGTGATTGCTCCACCTGGCCCACGTGATTGCCCCACCTGGCCCACGTGATTTCCCCTGGGGGCCCACGTGATTTCCCCTGGGGGCCCACGTGATTTCCCCTGGGGGCCCACGTGATTTCCCCTGGGGGCCCACGTGATTTCCCCTGGGGGCCCACGTGATTTCCCCTGGGGGCCCACGTGATTTCCCCTGGGGGCCCACGTGATTTCCCCTGGGGGCCCACGTGATTTTCCCTGGGCGCCCACGTGATTGCTCCACCTGGCCCACGTGATTGCCCCACCTAGCCCACGTGATTGCCCCACCTGGCCCACGTGATTTCCCCTGGGGGCCCACGTGATTTCCCCTGGGGGCCCACGTGATTGCTCCACCTGGCCCACGTGATTGCCCCACCTGTCCCACGTGATTTCCCCTGGGGGCCCACTTGATTTCCCCTGGGGGCCCACGTGATTTCCCCTGGGGGCCCACGTGATTTCCACTGGGGGCCCACGTGATTTCCCCTGGGGGCCCACGTGATTTCCCCTGGGGGCCCACGTCATTTCCCCTGGGGGCCCACGTGATTTCCCCTGGGGCCCCACGTGATTGCCCCACCTGGCCCACGTGATTTCCCCTGGAGGCCCACGTGATTTCCCCTGGGGGACCACGTGATTTCCCGTGGGGGCCCACGAGATTTCCCCTGGGGGCCCACGTGATTTCCCCTGGGGGCCTACCTAATTTCCCCTGGGGGCCCACGTGATTTCCCCTGGGGGCCCACGTGATTGCCCAACCTGGCCCACGTGATTGCCACACCTGGCCCACGTGATTTCCCCTGGGGGCCCACGTGATTTCCCCTGGGGGCCCACGTGATTTCCCCTGGGGGCCCACGTGATTTCCCCTGGGGGCCCACGTGATTTCCCCTGGGGGCCCACGTGATTTCCCCTGGGGCCCCACGTGATTTCCCCACCTGGCCCACGTGATTTCCCCTGGAGGCCCACGTGATGTCCCCTGGGGGCCCACGTGATTTCACCTGGGGGCCCACGTTATTTCCCCTGGGGGCCCACGTGATTTCCCCTGGGGGCCCACGTGATTTCCCCTGGGGGCCCACGTGATTGCCCCACCTGGCCCACGAGATTGCCCCACCTGGCCCACGTGATTTCCCCTGGGGGCCCACTTGATTTCCCCTGGGGGCCCACGTGATTTCCCCTGGGGGCCCACGTGATTTCCCCTGGGGGCCCACGTCATTTCCCCTGGGGGCCCACGTGATTTCCCCTGGGGCCCCACGTGATTGCCCCACCTGACTCACGTGATTTCCCCTGGAGGCCCACGTGATTTCCCCTGGGGGACCACGTGATTTCCCGTGGGGGCCCACGAGATTTCCCCTGGGGGCCCACGTGATTTCCCCTGGGGGCCTACCTGATTTCCCCTGGGGGCCCACGTGATTTCCCCTGGGGGCCCACGTGATTGCCCAACCTGGCCCACGTGATTGCCACACCTGGCCCACGTGATTTCCCCTGGGGGCCCACGTGATTTCCCCTGGGGGCCCACGTGATTTCCCCTGGGGGCCCACGTGATTTCCCCTGGGGGCCCTCGTGATTTCCCCAGGCGGCCCACGTGATTTCCCCTGGGGGCCCACGTGATTTCCCCTGGGGGCCCACGTGATTTCCCCTGGGGGCCCAAGTGATTTCCCCACCTGGCCCACGTGATTGCCCCACCGGCCCCTCGTGATTTCCCCTGGGGGCCCACGTGATTTCCCCTGGGGGCACACGTGATTTCCCCTGGGGGCCCACGTGATTTCCCCTGGGGGCCCACGTGATTTCCCCTGGGGGCCCACGTGATTTCCCCTGGGGGCCCACGTGATTTCCCCTGGGGGCCCACGTGATTTCCCCTGGGGGCCCACGTGATTTCACCTGGGGGCCCACGTGATTTCACCTGGGGGCCCACGTGATTGCCCCACCTGGCCCACGTGATATCCCCTGGGGGCCCACGTGATTTCCCCTGGGGGCCCACGTGATTTCCCCTGGGGGCCCACGTGATTTCCCCTGGGGGCCCACGTGATTTCCCCTGGGGGCCCACGTGATTTCCCCTGGGGGCCCACGTGATTTCCCCTAGGTGCCCACGTGATTTCCCCTGGGGGCCCACGTGATTTCCCCTGGGGGCCCACGTGATTTCACCTGGGGGCCCACCTGATTGCCCCACCTGGCCCACGTGATTTCCCCTGGTGGCCCACATTATTTCCCCTGGGGGCCCACGTGATTTCCCCTGGGGGCCCACGTGATTTCACCTGGGGGCCCACGTGATTGCCCCACCTGGCCCACGTGATTGCCCCACCTGGCCTACGTGATTTCCCCTGGGGGCCCACGTGATTTCCCCTGGGGGCCCACGTGATTTCCCCTGGGGGCCCACGTGATTTCCCCAGGGGGCCCACGTGATTTCCCCTGGGGGATCACGTGATTTCCCCTGGGTGCCCACGTGATTTCCCCTGGGGGCCCACGTGATTTCCCCTGGGTGCCCACGTGATTTCCCCTGGGGGCCCACGTGATTTCCCCTGGGGGCCCACGTTATTTCCCCTGGGGGTCCACGTGATTTCCCCTGGGGGCCCACGTCATTTCCTCTGGGGGCCCACGTGATTTCCCCTGGGGGCCCACGTGATTTCCCCTGGGGGCCCACGTGATTTCCCCTGGGGGCCCACGTGATTTCCCCTGGGGGCCCACGTGATATCCCCTGGGGGCCCACGTGATTGCCCCACATGTCCCTAGTGATTTCCCCACCTGGCCCACGTGATATCCCCTGGGGGCCTACGTGATTTCCCCTGCTGGCCCACGTGATTTCCCCTGGGGGCCCACGGGATTTCTCTTGGGGGCCCACGGGATTTCCCCTGGGGGCCTTCGTGATTTCCCCTGGGTGCCCACGTGATTGACCCACCTGACACACGTGATTTCCCCTGGGGGCCCACGTGATTTCCCCTGGGGGCCCACGTGATTTCCCCTGGGGGACCACGTGATTGACCCACCTGACACACGTGATTGCCCCAACTGGCCCACGTGATTTCCACTGGGGGCCCACCTGATTTCCCCTGGGGGCCCACGTGATTTCCCATGGGGGCCCACGTGATTTCCCCTGGGGGCCCACGTGATTTCCCCTGGGGGACCACGTGATTGACCCACCTGACACACGTGATTGCCCCACCTGGCCCACGTGATTTCCACTGGGGGCCCACCTGATTTCCCCTGGGGGCCCACGTGATTTCCCATGGGGGCCCACGTGATTTCCCCTGGGGGCCCTCGTGATTGCCCCACCTGGCCCACGTGATTGCCCCACCTGGCCCACGTGATTGCCCCAACTGGCCCACGTGATTTCCCCTGGGGGCCCACGGGATTTCCCCTGGGGGCCCACGTGATTTCCCCTGGGGGCCCACGTGATTTCCCTTAGGGGCCCACGTGATTTCCCCTGGGGGCCCACGTGATTGCCCCACCTGGCCCACGTGATTGCCCCGCCTGGCCCACGGTGATTGCCCCACCTGGCCAACGTGATTGCCCCTGGGGGCCCACGTGATTTCCCCTGGGGGCCCACGTGATTTCCCCTGGGGGCCCACGTGATTTCCCCTGGGGGCCCACGTGATTGCCCCACCTGGCCCACGTGATTTCCCTTGGGGGCCAACGTGATTGCCCCACCTGGCCCACGAGATTGCCCCACCTGGCCCACGTGATTGCCCCACCTGGCCCACCTGATTTCCCCTGGGGGCCCACGTGATTTCCCCTGTGGGCCCACGTGAATTCCCCACCTGGCACACGTGATTTCCCCTGGGGGCCCACGTGGTTTCCCCTGGGGGCCCACGTGATTTCCCCTGGGGCCCACGTGATTTCCCCTGGGGGCCCACGTGATTTCCCCTGGGGGCCCACGTGATTTCCCCTTGGGGGCCCAAATGATTGCCTCACCTGGCCCACGTGATTGCCCCACCTGTCCCACGTGAATGCCCCACCTGACCCACGTGATTTCCCCTTGGGGCCCACGTGATTTCCCCTGGGGGCCCAAGTGATTGCCTCACCTGGCCCACGTGATTGCCCCACCTCGCCTATGTGATTTCCCCTGGGGGCCCACGTGATTTCCCCTGGGGGCCCACGTGATTTCCCCTGGGGGCCCACGTGATTTCCCCTGGGGGCCCACGTGATTTCCCCTGGGGGCCCACGTGATTTCCCCTGGGGGCCCACGTGATTGCCCCACATGGCCCTAGTGATTTCCCCACCTGGCCCACGTGATTTCCCCTGGGGGCCTACGTGATTTCCCCTGCTGGCCCACGTGATTGCCACTGGGGGCCCACGTGATTTCCCCTGGGGGCCCACGTGGTTTCCCCTGGGGGCCCACGTGATTTCCCCTGGGGGCCCACGTGGTTTCCCCTGGGGGCCCACGTGATTTCCCCTGGGGGCCAATGTAATTTCCCCACCTGGCCCACGTGATTGCCCCACCTGGCCCACGTGATTGCCCCACATGGCCCACGTGATTTCCCCTGGGGGCCCACGTGATTTCCCCTGGGGGCCCACGTGATTTCCCCTGGGGGCCCACGGGATTTCCCCTGGGGGCCTTCGTTATTTCCCCTGGGTGCCCACGTGATTGCCCCACCTGGCCAACGTGATTGCCCCACCTGGCGCACGTGATTTCCCCTGGGGGCCCACGTGATTGCCCCATCTGGCCCACGTGATTGCCCCACCTGGCCCACGTGATTGCCCCTCCTGGCCCACGTGATTTCCCCTGGGGGCCCACGTGATTTCCCCTGGGGGCCCACGTGATTGCCCCACCTAGCCCACGTGATTGCCCCACCTAGCCCACGTGATTGCCCCACCTAGCCCACGTGATTTCCCCACCTGGCCCACGTGATTTCCCCTGGGGGCCCACGTGATTTCCCCTGGGGGCCCACGTGATTTCCCCTGGGGGCCCACGTGATTGCCCCTGGGGGCCCACGTGATTGCCCCACCTGGCCCACGTGATTTCCCCCGGGGGCACACGTGATTGCCCCACCTGGCCCATGTGATAGCCCCACCTGGCCCACGTGATTGCCCCACCTTGCCCACCTGATTTCCCCTGGGGGCCCACGTGATTTCCCCTGGGCCCCACGTGATTTCCCCACCTGACACACGTGATTTCCCCTGGGGGCCCACGTGGTTTCCCCTGGGGGCCCACGTGATTTCCCCTGGGGGCCCACGTGATTTCCCCTGGGGGCCCACTTGATTTCCCCTGGGGCCCCACGTGATTTCCCCAGGGGGCCCACGTGATTGCCTCACCTGGCCCACGTGAATGCCCCACCTGGCCCACGTGAATGCCCCACCTGCCCCACGTGATTTCCCCTTGGGGCCCACGTGATTTCCTCTGGGGGCCCACGTGATTGCCCCACCTGGCCCACGTGATTGCCCCACCTGGCCCACGTGATTGCCCCTGGGGGCCCACGTGATTTCCCCTGGGGGCCCACGTGATTTCCTCTGGGGGCCCACGTGATTTCCCCTGGGAGCCCACGTGATTGCCTCGCCTGGCCCACGTGATTGCCCCACCTGGCCTATGTGATTTCCCCTGGGGGCCCACGTGATTTCCCCTGGGGGCCCACGTGATTTCCCCTGGGGGCCCACGTGATTTCCCCTGGGGGCCCACGTGATTGCCCCACCTGGCCCACGTGATTGCCCCACCTGGCCCACGTGATTTCCCCTGGGGGCCCACGTGATAGAAAGAGAGATTCAGAGGTAGAGAACAAATATATGGATATCAAGGGGGAGAGGGAGGAGGCAGGAGAATTGGGAAATTGGAATCGGTTTATGTGTTTTCTTAATAATAATCATTCCTTTACAATTTATTGGAAACTAAAGACTGCTTCTTAATATCTTGTGCTTCTGCTAGGTCTGCATCTTTTCTGTCCTTTATTGAGCCCATCTTTGCATGAAATGTTCCCTTGGTGTCTCTAATTTTCTTGACGAGATCTCTAGTCTTTCCCATTCTGTTCTTTTCCTCTATTTCTTTGCATTGATCGCTGAAGAAGGTTTTCTTATCTCTTCTTGCTATTCTTTGGAACTCTGCATTCCGATGCTTATATCTTTCTTTTTCTCTTTTGCTTTTTACTTCTCTTCTTTTCACAGCTATTTGTAAGGCCTCCTCAGACAGCCATTTTGCTCTTTTGCATTTATTTTCCATGGGGATGGTCTTGAGCCCTGTCTCCTGTACAATGTCACAAACCACCGTCCATAGTTTATCAGGCACTCTATCTATCAGATCTAGGCCCTTAAGTCTATTTCTTACTTCCACTGTATAATCATAAGGGATTTGATTTAGGTCATACCTGAATGGTCTAGTGGTTTTCCCTACTCTCTTCAATTTGAGTCTGAATTTGGCAATAAGGAGTTCATGAACTGAGCCACAGTCAGCTCCTGGTCTTGTTTTTGTTGACTGTATAGAGCTTCTCCATCTTTGGCTGCAAAGAATATAATCAATCTGATTTCGGTGTTGACCATCTGGTGATGTCCATGTGTAGAGTCTTCTCTTGTGTTGTTGGAAGAGGGTGTTTGCTATGACCAGTGCATTTTCTTGGCAAAACTCTATTGGTCTTTGCCCTGCTTCATTCCATATTCCAAGGCCAAATTTGCCTGTTACTCCAGGTGTTTCTTGACTTCTTACTTTAGTGTTCCAGTCCCCTAGAATGAAAAGCACATCTTTTTTGGGTGTTAGTTCTTAAAGGTCTTGTAGGTTTCATAGAACCATTCAATTTCAATTTCTTCAGCATTACTTGTTGGGGTATAGATTGGATTACTGTGATATTGAATGGTTTGCCTTGGAACCGAACAGAGATCATACTGTCATTTTTGAGACTGCATCCATGTAGTGCACTTTGAACTCTTTTGTTGACCATGATGGGTACTCCATTTCTTCTGAAGGATTCCTGCCCGCTGTAGTAGATATAATGGTTATCTGAGTTAAATTCACCCATTCCAGTCCATTTTAGTTCGCTGATTCCTAGAATGTCGACGTTCACTTTTGCCATCTCTTGTTTGACCACTTCCAATTTGCCTTGATTCATGAACCTGACATTCCAGGTTCCTATGCAATATTGCTGTTTACAGCATTGGACCTTGCTTCTATCACCAGTCACATCCACGACTGGGTATTGTTTTTGCTTTGGTTCCATCCCTTCATTCTTTCTGGAGTTATTTCTCCACTGATGTCCAGTAGCATATTGGGCACCTAATGGCCTGGGGAGTTCCTCTTTTGGTATCCTATCATTTTGCCTTTTCATACTGTTCATGCGGTTCTCAAGGCAAGAATACTGAAGTGGTTTGCCATTCCCTTCTCCAGTGGACCACATTGTGTCAGCAGAAGATATTCAGAAGAGGTGGCAAGAATACATGGAAGAACTATACAAAACAGATCTTCACGACCAAGATAATCATGATGGTGTGATCACTCACCTAGAGTCAGACATCCTGGAATGTGAAGGGGGCCTTAGAAAGCATCATTATGAACAATGCTAGTGGAGGTGATGGAATTCCAGTTGAGCTATTTCAAATCTTTAAAGATGATACTGTGAAAGTGCTGCACTCAATATGCCAACAAATTTGGAAAACTCAGCAGTGGCCATAGGACTGGAAAAGGTCAGTTTTCATTCCAATTCCAAAGAAAGGCAATGCCAAAGAATGCTCAAACTACCACACAATTGCACTCATCTCACACGCTAGTAAAATAATGCTCAAAATTCTCCAAACCAGGCTTCAGCAATACATGAACTGTGAACTTCCTATGTTCAAGCTGGTTTTAGAAAAGGCAGAGGAACCAGAGATCAAATTGCCAACATCTGCTGGATCATGGAAAAAGCAAGAGAGTTCCAGAGAAACATCTATTTCCACTTTATTGACTATGCCAAAGCCTTTGACTGTGTGGAACACAATAAACTATGGAAAACTCTGAAAGAGATGGGAATACCAGACCACCTAACCTGCCTCTTGAGAAATCTGTATGCAGGTCAGGAAGCAACAGTTAGAACTGGACATGGAACAACACACTGGTTCCAAATAGGAAAAGGAGTACGTCAAGGCTGTATATTGTCACCCTGCTTATTTAACTTCTATGCAGAGTACATCATGAGAAACCCTGGGCTGGAAGAAGAACAAGCTGGAATCAAGAATCCCGGGAGAAATATCAATAACCTCAGATATGCAGATGACACCACCCTTATGGCAGAGAGTGAAGAGGGACTAAAAAGCCTCTTGATGAAAGTGAAAGAGGAGAGTGAAAAAGTTGGCTTAAAGCTCAACATTCATAAAACGAAGATCATGGCATCTGGTCCCATCACTTCATGGGAAATAGATGGGGAAACAGTGGAAACAGTGTCAGACTTTATTTTTTTGGGCTCCAAAATCACTGCAGATGGTGACTGCAGCCATGAAATTAAAAGACGCTTACTCCTTGGAAGAAAAGTTATGACCAACCTAGATAGCATATTGAAAAGCAGAGACATTACTTTGCCAACAAAGGTCCGTTTAGTCAAGGCTATATTTTTTTCCTGTGGTCATGTATGGATGGGACAGTTGGACTATCAAGAAAGCTGAGCGCCGAAGAATTGATGCGTTTGAAGTGTGGTGTTGGAGAAGACTCTTGAGAGTCCCTTGGACTGCAAGGAGATCCAACCAGTCCATTTTGAAGGGGTTCAGCCCTCGGATTTCTTTGGAGGGAATGATGCTGAAGCTGAAACTCCACTACTTTGGCCACCTCATGCGAAGAGTTGACTCGTTGGAAAAGACCCTGATGCTGGGAGGGATTGGGCCAGGAGAAGGGGACGACCAAGGATGAGATGGCTGGATGGCATCACTGACTTGATGGATGTGAGTCTGAGTGAACTCAGGGAGTTGGTGATGGACAGGGAGGCCTGGCGTGCTGCGATTCATGGAGTGACAAAGAGTCGGACACGACTGAGCGACTGAACTGAGCTGACCTGAAATATTGCTTTGCAGGTCAGTTTATTTCAGGGGCATTACTTTTGCTTACATAGAAGATGTGTATATTGCATATTAGATTACGTTTGTTATTTAGGTGGAACCATCAGAGCCTTGCCTCACTCTGAACTTGAGCTTTCTGCAAACATCCAAAGTTTGTTAATGAAGACCTTGCCCTGCTGTTTTGCCCCATGGAATGTTCCTTTTCTTGATCTCCACCCTCTTATCTCAGGCGCCTTTTCCTTACCACTGAGTTCGAGGCACTCCAGTGTTTCTGCCTTGTTGCCCCTTTTAGTTTTGCTTCCCTCATAGCACATACCATAATGGGAGATTGTCTTTAAGGATTCAGCTTCTTTGTGATGTCTCTCTTCCCCATTTCTCCCAATGGAATGAAAGCTCCCTGAGAGTAAGGGACTGATATACCCCATCAACCACTGGATAACCATGGTGTTTGCCAAGGGTGGTTGTTGTTGTTCAGTCAGTAAATTGTGCCCATCTCTTTGCCACCCCATGGACTGTAGCATTCCAGGCTTCCTTGTCCTTCACTATCTTCCAGAGTTTGCTCATATTCAGTGTCCAGTGAGTTAGTGATGTTATCCAACCATCTCATCTTCTGCCATCCCCTTCTCCTCCTGCCTTCAATCTTTCCCAGCATCAGATTCTTTTCCAGTGAACCAGCCCTTTGCATCAGGTGGCCGAAGTATTGGAGCTTCAGCATCAATCCTTCCAATGAATATTCAGGGTTGATTTCCTTTAGGAAGGACTGGTTTGATCTCTTTGCAATCCAAAGGACTCTTAAGGGTCTTCTGCAGCAACACAATTTGAAAGCATCAATTCTTCGGCACTCAGCCTTCTTTATGGCCCAAGATTCTCAATAAATATGTGTTGACTTCATTGAAAGAAGTCTATTTATCAGGTACCAATTTCCCTCCAGGGGAAAATAACACGGAATTTGGGCTCTCACAGAGCCACAGTTATCGTGTTGACATGTAAAGACTTCCTGTCACCGTAGCTGTTCATTCAAATGTGACAAGTAGCACACTGCTGTCACTTCCTATTCACACCAGCCTGGTGACCACAAGAACCACCAGCTGTCTGTGTCAGCATTGGCTCAGGTCAGAAAATGGAAGCAGGGTCTCAGAATTTTTCATTTGTTGCCATCAAATTGACCACTTAACAATCTGATTCTTTGCAAACTTCTTCTTTGGAGACCATCCCTGGTAACCATTTCTTACAATATAGATTTATGGAGACCACTGTTTATTCTGCAGCATCAGCACTGGACTTTGAGATGTGTACAAGTGTTCAAACTTATCATAAATGACTTCTGTACTTAAGAAAGCAGAAACATACACAGAACACACAACATTCTGCAATTGTTTGTATAAAATTCATGAGAAAGAAAGATTTTTTTTTCAGCCCCTTCACTCTCCAGCTTTTTGCTGCTTCAATTGTTTTCTCATTGCAACTGGGCTTAATTGCAGTTTCGTTTATACTGAGCACTGGTTATGATCATTTTTTTTCCCTTAAATGAGATAAATACTTAAGATAACTTTTTCATACTTATAGGATTTTAGTACTTTGGAGAATATGTTTTATGAATGATGCTCTGTCTTACAAAAGAAAAAGAAATATATTTGAGTTTGGAAAAATGTCAATTATAAATATTAATAGATTAAATATCACTAGTAATTTCTGGTGTGAGCTGTTTATTTGGAAACTTCTAAAATGGTGGTTTTTCTTTTTAAACAGTGGGCATCAAACTAAAAATAAACAATCTGCTTGATTCAAGATAAAGCTATATCTTTTCTTTATATTTCTAATTAAAATGCTTTGTAGGTATGTTGATATTGTAATCCTTTTTACAGACATTTGTGTTTTCTCATTTGCTTTCTTTTATTTTCCCATGGATATTCATGAAAATAACTACAAAGTATTACTGACTTCACTTTCTATGAGAGGACTGAGAATAGTTTGAGATGTTGCTTCTTATAAATAATATTTAACAATACTTATAAATGACAATAACCTAGGAGATTATGTTTAAATATGGACCTTCTAGAAAACCAAGTTAGACTTTTGAAAGAAGAATATTTGAGTCTCTTGAAGTTTTGAATGACTGTTTCTTTACCCTCTTTAAACTTCTTTCTTGTTCTCTGGCTTTAAAATCATTAAGGTCGATAATTTTCCTGAAAATATCTGCCATTCTTTTATAAAATATTATTATAAAATCAGTAGGCCTAAGGAAATAAGATGAAAAGTAATAAAGGAAAGAAATATTGTAATGTGCTTACATAGGTATTTACAACTTCACTATGAAAAGTGTGTAAAGTGACTCTCCCCTTTACACTGATTGTCTGTTCACAGTACTCACCATCCAATGTGCACACATTTGCTTATCAGCTGTATCTTCCATCCCATTTTCTCCAGATTGAAAAAAGATAAAAACGGGGGCTTTCTTCCTTTCTATTTTTCTCCATTTCATAACCAGCAATTCAATTAGGACACTTCAGATGCTCAGTAAATTGCTATATAAATATCCATTTGCCTAAGCTAGGGACCTTATTTTTGAAATATCAGGAGTGAATAAGCCACGTCGACGACGCTGGCACTGATTTTATTTTGAGATTAGATGAAGGCTCCTTGAGTTCAACTGCACTTTTCCTCATTTAATGATTTTCCAGCTGGGAACTCTGTTCAGGGAAATCTGGTGAACATAAAGGGCTTGCACAGATGACTAAGAGACAACTCATACCCTGAAAAACACCAACAATAACAAACCTAAGCCATGGCAGAAATAGAGAAGAAAAATATCTTTGGTTACTATGATCAAGAAAGAATTGGCTCATCTGGGAAGAACCCCCATGTGGTTACTTTGACCCGTGGTCCTCAGTTGGATTTCTGAAATCTTTGAGAAAGAATTCTAGGTTACTGGCAGAGATGAAGAGGAGGGCTTTTCTGGGCTTTCTCTGTCACTTCCTATACCCTAGAGTAAGTGTGAAAATGTGTATGAATCAGTTGTAAAATTTTATTTGAGAATAACTAAAGGATATTACTTTGTAAAAATATCTTACCACCACAGAAGGCCACTGTGACTGCAATTATGAATCCCTGAGAACAGCTTGCCGTGCAAAATAACACAAACTACTTTTTAATATACTACTGTATTGCTTCTCCTCTAGGCTCCGAAAGCACTTGTTTATACCTCGTGTATAACATTTCTCATGTTCTGCTAGAAAACACCTCTCTCTGAATGCAACACATCCCTTGCAGTGTAAATCCCTCCTGCCTTACCTGTTCCTGTATTCCTGGCCAGGATACACTTTACAAGGTGCTCAGAAGGCAATGGCACCCCACTCCAGTACTCTTGCCTGGAAAATCCCATGGACAGGGGAGCCTGGTGGGCTGCAGTCCATGGGGTCGCTAAGAGTTGGACACGACTGAGCAACTTCACTTTCCCTTTTCACTTTCATGCATTGGAGAAGGCAGTGGCAACCCACTCCAGTGTTCTTGCCTGGAGAATCCCAGGGATGGGGGAGCCTGGTGGGCTGCCGTCTATGGGGTCGCACAGAGTCAGACACGACTGAAGCGACTTAGCAGCAGCGCAGCAGCAGGCAACACTATATGGGATGAATGAGTGGATGAGCCACTGATAGTAGGCTTTAAAAATTAGCTACAAATACATTGCAATCTTAATAACTATGAGGGTCTTGTCTAAGTGATCTGTGTGCTTTCTATATCACACATAACATAGCACATAGTTTCACATACACAGTAAAGAATAAACGATACTTCATTAAATTACATCACTGATCATAATGTCAGGTTAGTCAAACAGATTGAAAAGACAGTGACTACTTCAAATTTTCTTTGATGTTTTTGCCTCGATCAGTAAGAGCCTATCATAATTCCTCACAAAACCTCTGGTTACAGAGTGATGAAGTTCAGGGCAGGCCTCCTCAAAATGTGACTCTGCTATATGGGTTATTTTGAATTAGAGTTTAAGAAGCCTCTGGTTCAAGAAGAAACTTTTGTCTCCCTGGAAGCAGGAAATAATACATCTCATCTGTGAAAGGTACCCTCTGATTGCCTGGAGGCAGAAGGTAACCTTATCACCAGACACAGAGAATATAGGGCTGAGAAGGCTGTATAAACAAACAGTGTTACTTCTTCACCAACTTACTACCCCATGCTCAAACTTCTTTGCATGGTAGTTCCTCAAAAATTTATTGTTTCTTTGTCTAAAAGACATAAAACTGACTGCTTTGGTCACTTCTCTGAGTGTTCTTTTTCTATGAGTTTCCATAAAATTTGTGTCCTATTAATCTGTCCTGTGGATAAGGCAATGGCACCCCACTCCAGTACTCTTGCCTGGAAAATCCTATGGATGGAGGAGCCTGGAAGGCTGCAGTCCATGTGGTCGCTGAGGGTCGGACACGACTGAGCAACTTCACTTTCACTTTTCACGTTCATGCATTGGAGAAGGAAATGGCAACCCACTCCAGTGTTCTTGCCTGGAGAATCCCAGGGACTGGGGAGCCTGATGGGCTGCCGTCTATGGGGTCGCATGGAGTCGGACACGACTGAAGTGACTTAGCAGCAATCTGTCTTGCATCATGCATGCTAAGTCGCTTCAGTCTTGTCTGACTCTTTGCAACCCTATGGACTATAGCCCGCCAGGCCCCACTATCCATGGAATTCTCGAGGCAAGAATACTGGAGTGGGTTGCCATTTCCTTCTCTAGGGGATCTTTCTGATCCAGGGATCGAACCAGCATCCCTTAAGTCTCCTGTATTGGCAGGAGGGTTCTTTACCACTAACACCACCTGGGAAGCCCTGTCTTAGGTTAATTTAATCATTAGATCAGCCAAAGAACCTAGAAGACAAGAAAGGAAAAATTTTCCTCCTCTTCAGCTGCATTGTAAAAACTCTTATGTTGTCTGGAATGATGAACTGAATGTATTAGTCAAATGTTAGTTTAAAATCACAAAAATAGACATTCTGTTCATGTCCAAATTCTTCTGTGTACAATATAAATATTTCCCTCACTTACTGTATTTCAACTGATTAAATTATTGTTTAGCGTTTGCTTTTTAACCAAATTTTTAGCATTTTTAATTCATAGTAATTTGAAGAGAAATTTGTATGACATAACCATGAAAGAAAATAATCTTAAAGCAAATTTTCTCAGATGTATATTCTAGTGTTATCCTTCAGATACTATTCTTACAAATCTATGTTTAGACAGAGTTGACGACAAGGGATCTTTGATGTTTGTAATCTAGTAGTTTAAAATATAGTTTCTAAATTAGGAAAGGAGCAGGGTGATGGCATGATAGGTAAGGAACAAGTACCTACACTGGTCTAATAGCGGGCTACACTAAGTCTAAGTTTAATTCAGAAAGAATTATTTTAGTACTATTCAGATCCAGATGATGGCATTATTTCCTTAAAATATATAGGAAAAAATTTTTAAGCTGCTCATTCAAACTGCACTCCTAAAACATTGTATGATGCCTAGATTCATGCAAGTTTGAATTTTAATTCCTGAACGAATTTCACAGGAATATTTGTAGTTCTGTTGTTGGTGAGATACTTTGAGATGTGGCATAAGACAGGAGTGTCGAGTTTTATGAGGAGTCAGCTTTGGCAAGCAATGGATGGTCCAGAGATGCTAATTCCATGGCGTTTAAGCCCAGATTTGCATGGAAAAGAAAGCTGTGATGTGATAGTGTGACTTCCTGTTCCCAAATGTCTCTAGTACCATTGATGCCGGGCATGCAGAGTGACACTTCTGTGCCCTGACACATGTTGCCATGTCTATCATTCCAGAAAGTGCTTCCTGGATGTGAAATCAGCTTTGAAATGAATAATCATACTCATTCAGATTAAGAAAAATAGGAAAATATTTTAAAGTTATTTATTAGTCTTTCCTATTTAATAACTATAGAATACCTACACGGTCTGGTTTCAGCTTGGTAATTTGCAAACCCAAGAAAGTTGAGCAGGGATCATATAATTTGAAACAACAGTATAGATCAAAAAAAAAATGATAAATTTCTTTCAGGTTGCCTTTTTCCTTTTCTTCCACAGCTCAGCTGCCGTAGATAGCACCTGAGTTATGTGTTCCCATAAGCAGCAGATATAGATTAATGCAGTACTTTCTGGTTGCTAGGAAACAGAAATGCCCATTAAAAAATAAATGAGCAGTCTCCTCACTAAAGAAATTTGCAAACCATCTAATCTCCTTGTTAGTGTGTTTGTGACACAGAGGCCCTTCCCAGGAAAGCATATTTTACCGATTTCCTTATAGAAAGGAACTAGTAGCCTATTATTAGACAGGTAACAATTTTTCTTAGTTACTGTTAAGATTTTAGTTTTAAGGCAGACACATTTTCATAACTGCTCTCCCTCTTTTGTGCCTTGAGAATTCAGTGAGCAGTATTCCACACAGCATGCATATACACCTTGTATTTATTTCAGAATATTAATGGATTCCTTATTATGTATTTGACTAAGGTAGATGAATTTTAGTGCAAGGCTGTTTGTATTCTTTAGGGAAGGAAAGCAGCAAGAGAATTCAACAGATATTAAAATGATTGCAGAGGGGAAAAAGTGAGTGTTTTTGAAAGTAAGTGGTCTACAAATGCAGAGATTTCCTTTAATAATCAGACCTGCCAACAGGCTGAAGGTCCTTGCGTGAGTCAGTTAAATGTCTTGGATCTGAATTTTCTAACCTAGATACCAAATATCCATGTTTATGTGTGCATGTGTGTATGTGTGTTGAGGGGTTGTTAGAATTGATGTTCGTCAATTCTATCACCCCTTCTTTCTACAATCATTCATTGAGAATTTACTAGAACCACCATTCTTGAGAAATTCAGGTTTAAAAAATCCTTGACTTGAGAAAGTTCACAGCGTGATGGAGAGGATAAACACGAAGCAGACAATTAAAGTATTCGAGGCAACTGTAACGCTGGAGTTAGGATTTCCCTGTAGCTCAAACGGTAAAGAATCTGCCTGCGAGGCAGGAGACCAGGGTTCAATCCCTGGGTTGGGATGTTCCTCTGGAGAAGGGAATGGCAATCCACTCCAGTGTTCTTGCCTGGAGAATTCCTGGGACGGAGGAGACTGGTGGGCTACAATCCATGGGGTCTCAAAGAGTTGAACAGGACTGAGCGACTAACACAGTCCACAGTAACACACAGGAGTAAGGGCAGGATGCATCACGATATTTTACTTGGTTTATCTCGCAATGAGTCTGTTCTCTGGCCCACTGACACTCCCTCCCATTCTTCATATTCCTGCTGCTTCTACGTAGACACTTACATGGACACTTACCCCGTGGAACAAAGCCTGATGACCGTGCCAATAAATAGCTCTCTGGGGGTCAACAATTTTATCAGGTATACAATCTTAGCTAGGGACCTATACTAATAGAATTCTTGTAATTCCTGTTTCTGGGATTGGTCAGACTCTTGCAAAACATCGAAAATTTCATCAGGTAGTGTTTGTTTTCTCTTTCCAAGAAACAGCAATTTGGCTGCTAATTTTATAACTTTCCATTTATTTCTTTTGTTTGAGAGACAGGTAGTTCGGTTCAAAGGGATTTTTAATGTCTCTGGAATCCAGAGTTAAAAACTGTGGTATCAGAAATATTGGGAGATATTTGGAGTTGTTTGTATGATGGATGCATCGGTAACAATTTTTCACATCTCCTTTTCAGTTCTTCAATACTGTAACATAAGCAGTATTTTGGGCTTCTCCAGTGGCTCAGTGGGTAAAGCATATGCCTTCAATGAAGGAGATGCAGGTTAGATCCCTGAGTCGGGAAGATCCCCTGGCAAAAGGGCATGGCAACCACTCCAGTATTTTGGTCTGGAGAACCCCATGGACAGAGGAACCTGGTGAGCTATAGTCCATGGAGTCACAGAGTCAGACGTGACTGAGCATGCAGGCATGCAACCAGTATTTTGTATAATCATAAAGAAAAAGGAGTCAAGTTCCTGGAGAAATGTTGACGTCTTCTAGGCTTTGATAATCTCAACATGGAATTGGCAAACAATAATTTCTTTTGTTTCAATTTCAAAGAATTAGAATTGATTTGAATTGGTAGCAATTACAGTTAAAGTTACACGCCTTCTTCCTGAGTCACTCAGCATCTCTGAAAAATTTTTAGGAAACAGTGAAATCTGAATTCTTTCTCTTTTCACCATCCAGTCAACAGACCATCCTTACTTTTTATTTAATGAACTTCCTTGTCCTTATCTCTTTTGTTTTCCCCACCCCCTCCTAATTTCTTTACCCATCTTCACTCTGAGGAAATCAGCAAGATTCTAATACTGTATCTAATTTTGTGTATATTAAGTTTTTCATTGTGTGTATGTTATGTTGTCTCTGATTTTATAGAGCAAAGAAAAGGGTGATGATTATCTTGTACTTCAAATTCTGCTAATTTGTTTGTGTAGTTAACGCACTAAGCACTTATTGATTCATTTTGCTATTAATCGATAGTGAGGAATTGATTTTGTTACACTGAAATGGATAGCCAATGGATTGTTTTCCAAATTTGCTGGACTTTGCAACCTCTACTCACAGAGAAGATGCACAAATGGTCCCATGACTCTGCCTGCAGGGCTTCCCAGGGGGCTCAGTGGTAAAGAATCTGCCTGGTGATGCAGGAGACACAGCATTATCCTGGGTTTGGTTGATCCCCTAGAGGAGGAAATGTTAACCCACTCCAGTATTGCCTGGAGAATCCCATGGACAAGCAGCCGGCTGGGCTACAGTCCACGGGGTCACAAGGAGTCAGATGCAACTGATCACGGGCAGGTGCACTCTGCCTGCAATTGCAGCAGCCCAATT
The DNA here is from genome assembly GCA_963981305.1 of Rupicapra rupicapra. NCBI lineage: Eukaryota > Metazoa > Chordata > Mammalia > Artiodactyla > Bovidae > Rupicapra > Rupicapra rupicapra. Next base: position 78,451 of record OZ022283.1, read on the forward strand.
TAGGGAGGTAGATGGAGTCATTTTCTTGGTCTAAGAGGCACAGTAACACATTCAAGGTCATGGATTCAATTCCACTTCAATTAGCCTTGCCCCATTTTATTGCCATGGGCTGAATTTCTAAGTATAGACACCCATCCAACAAATAAATTCATGTACAAAGCAGGGAGCAAATAGCAAGAATGTGTGGATGGATCCAAAAAAATACATCCCAATTAAAATTAAAAAAAAAAAAAAACAGTTTGTAAGATAGTGTCTAGAAAACGTATGAACAGTGAACAAACGGGCTGGTTTCTAACATTAAGGAGATTGTTGTTTAGTCTCTAAGTTGTGTCTGACTCTTTGCAATGGCAGGAACTGTAGCCCACCAGGCTCCTCTGTCCATGAGATTCTTGCAGCAAGAATTTTCAAATGGGTGGCCATTTCTTCCTCCAGGGATCTTCCTGACCCAGGAATCAAACTCACGTCTCCTGCATTAGCAGGTGGATTCTTTACCACTGAGGCACCTGGGAAGTCCCAGGGCAAAGGAGATAGTTGAAAATGATAAATTTTTGTCACACTAAAAAAAAAGGTAGATTGCATAAACATAAAGTGAATTGTTTTATAAAATACTTTACACTCTGGATTCATCAGACGGATTCACTGGGATCATTCAACCGGTTCTGCTGTTTTAATTAAGTTATCATTAACTTTTGAGGACTGATAAGATTCAACATTTTGGTAAGAATAGTTCATACATGGATGATGAGCTTCATTTGACATCCCGTCAGAATACAGTCAATGTTGCATTTTCAGTGTTACTCAGATTGTTCTGAGGGTTCAAGTGTTGACAGGTTGACCTCTTTCCTGTAAAGTTCAGTACCAACTTTTCATGTAATTGCTGGGAGGGACTTCACAAGACTCAATTTGTACCTGTTATAAAATGATATGTCACATATCATTGTCTTATGTCACATGTCAAAAAATTCTGTGATGAACTTTGCCAAATAAATGATATCAATTTGGGCATCATAAAATATAGCTTGTAAAGAAAGGGCTTAATGATTGACTTCAATTTTTAGAGAAAGACATCAGTTCAGTTCAGTCACTCAGTCGTGTCCAACTCTTCGCAACCCCATGGACTGCAGCACACCAGGCTTCCCTGTCCATCACCGACTCGTGGAGTATGCTCACGCTCATGTCCATCGAGTCAGTGATGCCATCCAAACATCTCATCCTCTGTCATCCCCTTCTCCTCCCACTTTCAATCTTTCCCAGCATCAGGGTCTTTTCAAATGAGTCAGCTCTTCGCATCAGGTGGCCAAAATTTTGGAGTTTCAGCACCAGTCCTTCCAAAGAATGTTCAGGGCTGATTTCCTTTAGGATGGACTGGTTTGATCTCCTTGTTATTCAAAGGACTCTCCAGAGTCTTCTCCAACACCACCTTGAAAAATTTTCCACAGTTTGTTGTGATCCACACAGTCAAAGGCTTCGACATAATCAAGAAGGCAGGTGTTTTTCTGGTATTTTCTTGCTTTTTTGATGATCCAGTGGAGGCTGGCAATTTGATCTCTGGCTCCTCTGCCTTTTCTAAATCCAGCTTGAACATCTGAAAGTTCACGGTTCACGTACTGTTGAAGTCTGGCTTGGAGAATTTTGAGCATTACTTTGCTAGCGTGTGAGATGACTGCAATTGTACAGTAGTTTGAGCATTCTTTGGCACTGCCTTTCTTTGGGATTGGAATGAAAACTGGCCTTTTCCAGTCCTGTGGTCACTGCTTAAAAGCATGAGAAAGACATCACAAGGTTTTAATTTCCAGTGACACCCCAAATGATGTCATTGCTGCTGCTCTACTAAATTTCTCTCCCTGTCCCTCCTATCTAAGCACTATTATTGGCTTGTGTGTACATAATTTTGTTGTTGTTCAGTTCCTAAGTCATGTCCAACTCTTTGTGACCCCATGTGTTTATGTAATACACATCAAAAATTGCATTTATTCCTCTTTTAATATAAGTGTACCTTGTTTTATCATGCTTTGCTTTATTGTGCGTCATAGGTGCTGTTTTTTTTTTTTTTTTTAAAAAAAAAGATTGAAATGTTGTGCCCACCTGCACTGAGCAAGTCTATCAGAACTATTTTTTTAATGGTTCATGTCTTTGTATCACATTTTGGTAATTTCTCTGATATTTCAAATTTCACTACTTTTATATTTGTTATGGTGATCTGTAATCTTTGATGTTACTATTGCAATTATATTGATATTTTTAGCAATAAAGTAGTTTTAAATTAAGGCATGTACATTTATTTTAGATATAATACTACTGTACAGTTAATAGATTATAGTATAGAAGAAGCAACCTTTAAGTGTGCTGGGAAACCAAACTTCCTGCGACTTCCCTTACTGTGATATTCGTTTCATGTTGTAAGTCTAGAACCCAGAAAATCTTCGAGGCTTGCCTGTAGCTACTTTTCACAATTTCAGCCAAGGAGCGGGTCATAAGTCAGCTTGTGTGTCTTTAGGTACCACCGCGACATCGGGGACGCCTGCTTTACTTCCTGTCACCGCTAGATGTCTCTGTGGCATATTTTTGTATTTCCTGTACTACACTTGGGATCAGCACCTGCTCTTTTTAGTAGGGAATGGTATTTAGAAACCACCTCCTGCTTGTGAGGGTGCTCATTATTTCTCTATTGGCGTTGCTTCTCAAACCTTTCAAGGGGACAGAGCTGTGATGTGCATATTTTTCGAAATTAAAAGAAATCGTGGTTTCATACAAGTATTTTCAACTCAAGTTTAGCACTACAGTATTTTCAATTAACTCCTTTGATTTCTATATCAGCACATATTTTTTTCCTACACACACAAAAATATCACTAACAGTCTGAACATATTATTGAATTGCCTTATCCTGGGAGATAATTATTTCAAAATAATTTCAAACTATTACTACTGATAATTAGACTGAAAAAAACAGAGTCTAAGTTTAAAATTAAAGATTTTTTTGTAGTTCCATTTGTCTTGGCATACATATCATTGTGGATAGAGAGATTTAGTGTTCCCATTTCATGTAAAATTATTTTTCCCAAAAATATTTATTTCATCAGCTTCAACATTCATTTGTAGGCTTGTTTTCTATTCTTATTTATTGACTTTCTTTCATTATTTGAATTCTTTTCTTCAATATGAGCTATCTAAAGTTTTCAAAGTTAAAACAATATAAGATATATTTAGCAGCACTTTATTATTTGATTTAATTTTTATGATTTTAATTTTAACAGCACTTTATTATTTAATTTTTCAATATTTAGCTGTCTAAATTTTTCAAAGTTAAAACATATAAAATATATTTAACAGCACTGTTTCCCTCCCTATGCTCTTAGAATTAATTGGACAGAGACTTGGAACAAGTGCTAAATACACAAAGTAGATGTGGCACAGTTGGGTGTTCTCTCTCGGATGTTAGATCTGCTTGTCATCCCCTTTGACATTCAGACTCCAAGCTGTTATTTTCCAGCAGATTTCGAAGTAAGCTCTTTAGAAGAGTTAGAAAATATGCTTCCAAAATCATTGCCATATACCTAACAAGGTGAAGTCGCTCAGTCGTGTCAGACTCTTTGTGACCCGTGGACTGTAGCCCACCAAGCTCCTCCATCCATGGGATTCTCCAGGCAAGAATACTGGGGTGGGTTGCCATTTCCTTCTCCAAAGGACGGTTAAAAACATGTCTGATAATCAGCAAGATCTCAGGGAAAGAGTGTCACCAAGGCACCCTCACTTTCTTGTGGTAATTCTCAAGCTGGATTACCAGTTTTTGTTTTCTAAAACTTTCCTAAAACGTGTACTTTTCTAAAACTGCTTCCAATTACTATCTGCTCCTACACTGGCTCAGAAATACCAGGCTCTTTTTGTATTTTAAAACCTTTTATTATTTTTTTTTCTTTCCCCCATGTTTAAATAGTATGTAACATAAAAGGAAATTATAATATTGCAAGGTGGCATTGAACATTCATTGTCAGGCCAATATAGATGGCTATAAAATTATGTATGGAAACCATGAACCATCTCACCAGTGTTAAACATTTGGAATGATACTGTGGAAGATCCAAGGTGACTGAGCAAGTATAATTAAGGAGATTGTTTCAATTTAGCTGCTGCAGTAGAAAGTGGAGCATATCAAAGAAGAGAGAGAAAACTGGGGGGAGGGTGGGGATAGGTCTTACCTTAGAATTCAGTTTAGTTTGGTTCAGTCGCTCAGTTGTGCCCCACTGTTTGCGACCCCATGGACTGCAGCACGTCAGGCTTCCCTGTCCATCACCCACTCCTGGAGTTCACTCAAACTCATGTCCATTGAGTCGGTGATGCCATCCAACCATTTCATCCTCTGTTGTCCCCTTCTCCTCCCACCTTCAATCTTTCCCAGTATCAAGGTCTTTTCCAATGAGTCAGTTCTTCACATCGGGTGGCCAAATACTGGAGTTTCAGCTTCCACATCAGTCCTTCCCATGACTATTCAGGACTGATCTCCTTTAGGATGAACTGGTTGGATCTACTTGCAGTCCAAGAGACTTTCACAAGTCTTCTCCAACACCACACTTCAAAAGCATCAATTCTTCAGCACTCAGCTTTTTTATAGTCCAGCTCTCACAACATGACTACTAGAAAAACTATACCTTTGACTAGATGGACCTTAGTCGGCAAGGTAATGTCTCTGCTTTTCAATATGCTGTCTAGGTTGGTCATAGCTTTTCTTCCAAGGAGCAAGCATCTTTTAATTTCATGGCTGCAATCACCATCTGCAGTGATTTTGGAGCCCATCAAAATAAAATCTGTCACTGTTTCCATTGTTTCCCCATCTATTTGCCATGAAGCGATGGAACCACATGCCATAGTCTTAGTTTTCTGAATGTTGAATTTTAAGCCAGCTTTTTCACTCTTCTCTTTCACTTTCATCAAGAGGCTCTTTAGTTCCTCTTCACTTTTTGCCATAAGGGTGGTATCATCTGTGAATCTGAGGTTATTGATATTTCTCCCAGCAGTCTTGATTCCAGCTTGTGCTTCATCTAGCCCAGCATTCCACATGATGTACTCTGAATAGAAGTTAAGTAGAAGTGACAGTATTCAGCCTAGACTATTCCTTCCCCAATTTGGAACCAGTCCATTGTTCTATGCCTGGTTCTAAGGGTTGCTTCTTGACCTGCATACAGATTTCTCAGGAGGCAGGTAAGGTGGTCTGAGGACACCTTAGAATATCTAGTGACAAAGTGGTCCCTGTGATTAGACAGCTTACTGAAAAACAAAAGAAGGAACAGGGGATTTCTCAGCCATCCTTCTTTTCTGGGAGCACAGAGCTCCAATAAAGTTCAACATCTTCTGTCCTCCCTTTTTGTCCTAGATGAGACACTAGACAACACAGAAAGTCTAAGTACCTCGACGCTCCCCACTTGCAAGATTAACCTATTAAATAAACTTAATTATTTCTAACATCTCTCTTTTTACAAGGTTAAAGAACAAATCTTTTGTGGTTTTCCAGGGGCCAGTTGGGAAGTCTCCAAGATAGTTTTGTTGAAAAAAATTTTTTTTTTAATTTGAGAAAGGGAAAATAGCAGAAGTTGTCAGGTTTAAAGACTTGAATAAGAAAGGATCAAGGGTTATTAGAAAATAAAGGGCCACCTATGTAACCAAATGGACAAGAGAGCTTAAAAGCAAACATAGAGAGTAACTTGACTGTAAAAACCCTTAGCTCTTTCATAAGTGACAAACCTTTATTTTCATAAATAATCTAGGGCATAGACATTCATTGTAAACCACCAAAGGTTATTCTGGTAGAATATAATCTTTACAGGTAGATTACTCAGAAGGTATAGCCTCTAAGAACATTGTCTTATAACAGAAAAAAAACAACAAAGTTTTGTTTCAATATATAATTTGATACTCAATTTCTTTTTGAAAATCTTATAAATACACCCACCAAAGCTGATCCAGTTTTATGAATGGCAACCAAAATTCTCTTATCTGAGAATCCTCAGTAACTTTCATGATCCAGTTAAGTATTGCCCCACACTTAGCTTTTTTCTCCTTCTGGCAAAACCAATCATTTCATTTTAGGACAAAATTAGTTGTTTTTTTTTTTTTTTCCTTAAAAGTTGATCCTGCATTTCTTGCATACAAATGTATACATTTCTGCCACTGTTATGACCAATGGAGTCTCATTAACATGCATGGATGTTTACCCACAGTAACTTCTGTTCCACAGAGAACACTGGAAGGTGAATAAATGTGAATTTTCACATACATCAGCCTTATGCATCAGACTGGCAGAGCTAACAAATAACATCTCACAACTGTTTATAACCACAAACATCCCTTATCCTTCAGTTTCCCAGCGTGCAACACTGAACAGCTTCTCAAAAGCAGAACTGAAACTCATAAATATAGACTCTCTGTAGCATATAAAAATGAGGCAGCTTATATAGTTAAAATTATGCTTAGTAATTAATGCATTAATATTCTATCTTAGTGGGCTTCTCAGGTGGCGCTAGTGGTAAAGAGCTTGCCTGCCAATGCAGGAGACATAAGAAACATGGATTTGATCCTTGGGTTGGTACTTAGCATGCACAGGTGATTCTATCTTAGTAATGACCTAGGTCTCTAGTACATAACCATTAATTAACTCAATCTAGTGTCCATCTAAGGTGGGGTGATCTCTTAATCTTGGTTATTTTCTTGCAATACAGAACTCAGGTAAAGTTCAATATGATCAGTAAAAAGTTAATTTTTCTAGAAATATTCTCAGCCATTTTCACTGTTGGTAGTCATCAGGGGGCCTTTGGATTAAAAAACAGGTCAGAGGTAGATTGAGAGTCAGAAACTTGGAAAATTCATTCTCTCAGAAAAGTTAGAAACTGGTAAGACTGAGTCCTACATTTCAGATAACAATTTGGGGGAACACTCAGTCCCTGAGTGAGCTAAAAATTTCATTGTTTCTTTCTGGAATTGTTAGTTAGATTTTTTTAATTCATTTGTTACGTTGTAGAAATTAATTTGATCCTGAAATAAGTCAATTTATTTTACTTGTCACTTTTCCTGATTTATGTGGATGAATGGTGAAGGTTTTATGCTGACTGGTGGAAACAAGACACAAGAGGCTATATACATCCTATGATTCCATTCATCCAGTGTACAGGATGGGCTAGAGGCAGAAATAGACATGAAGTTGTGTCAGGAGAAATGGGCAGTACTGGGTGTCTCATCTATGGAGGAGGAGTGCCTTTTTGTAGTGATGGAAATGTACATAACTTTGGTTGTGATGGTTGCACTATTCTGTGATTATACAAAAAGTACCCAACTATACGAGATTCAGTGGATGAACTTTATGGTATATAAATAACTTCTCAATAAAGATATTAAACATAGGGAAGATTCTTTTTTTTTTTCTTTTTTTTAAATTTTAAAATCTTTAATTCTTACACGCGTTCCCAAACATGAACACCCCTCCCACCTCCCTCCCCATAACATCTCTGTGGGTCATCCCCATGCACCAGCCCCAAGCATGCTGTATCCTGGGTCAGACAAAGACTGGCGATTCAATTCTTACATGATAGTATACATGTTAGAATGCCATTCTCCCAAATCATCCCACCCTCTCCCACTCCCTCTGAGTCCAAAAGTCCTTAATACACATCTGTATCTTTTATCCTGTCTTGCATACAGGGTCGTCATTGCCTTCTTTCTAAATTCCATATATATGTGTTAGTATACTGTATTGGTGTGAAGATTTTTTTATGAAATACCTTTTAAAAATAGTTTAAGACTACTTTCTTGAAATAAAGGTCGTTTTTCATCCCATGTCAGGAATGAACTGCCTCTTACCTGTTGCTTGAGCTTATTGTACGCCTCTGAGGCTATCATATAGTTGACCACATGTAGCCATCTAAATTCCGAGAAGGCACTGGCAGCCCACTCTGGTACTATTGTCCGGAAAATCCCATGGATGGAGGGGTCATTGTGTAACTGTTGTAACTCGAGAGCACCTGCCGCAACTCGAGAAAATCCAGGAGGTTCTCCCCTCCAGGCGACATGAGGTCCATTTCCAATGAGGCGTCTCGAGGCTAATCACATCTAACCTCTGGAACTTCGAAAGGGTCCTTCACACCCATGCTGCAACTCAAGAAGTTCCCCGACATACCTGTCTCCACTCGAGAGGAAGCACGAGGCTCCCGCCCACATAGAGGAGCCGCAATTCTGCCGCATAGCTCAATATGAGGGATCCTTTCCCTGCTTCGACGGGAAAGAATTCCCGGCGTTCCTGTCGCATCTCAAGAGGAGGCACTCTCAACAGGAAAGGCGAGAGGAACTCCAGGGTCGTGCCATCATTCCAAGAGTCCCCCAGATGTCTCAGTCCATTTTAGAGGAACCTGGTTTCCCTGCACTGCCTCAACTTTCACGCCGAGGATCGACTCACACCACGGTGGCCCGTGGGACAGCCCTGTGGGAAAGCCTCGTGGGAAAGCCTCGAGGGAAAGCCACAGATACCCTTGATCCAGGCGACAGGAAGTGTGACACTGCTGCTACAGCTCGGGAGGAAAGCGCACCTGCATGCCCCCACTCGAGACGAGGTCTGACTACCCTGTGGAGACTCCTAAACTACCCCAAGATCCATGTCAACCCTGGAGAGGAATCCTCAGTTACTGGTCCCAACTCCACACAAGGTCGTAGGCCCCGGCATTGACTGGAGAGGAATCCCAAGAGGCCCCCTAGCAACTCGCATGGGGACTTTCCATTCCTGAGGCCACCAGAGCCGGTCCCTGAGGTCCCCGTCTTAACACGAGAGCACCGGCCACAACTCGAGATAATCCTGGAGGTTCTCCCCTCCAGGCAAATACTCAGGTTTCGGACCTGACTCAAAACAAGGTCTTAGGCCTCGGCATCGGCTGGAGAGTAATCCTGAAAGTTCTGCTGATGGGAAAGTGTCCCTCATCGGGCGCTACGATGCGGAAACGGGGCTCCTCTGGATGTGGGCCGGACCCTCGTGCTTCCTCTCGAGTGGAGACGGGTTTGTCGGGGAACTTCCTGAGTTGCACCAGGGGTGTGAAGGACCCTTTCGAAATTCCAGAGGTTAGGTGTGATCAGCCTCGAGACATCTCATCGGAAATGGGCCTCACCTCTCCTGGAGGGGAAAATCTCCAGGATTTTCTCAAGTTGCGGCAGGTGCTCTCGAGTTACGACGGGGACCTCAGGGACCCGCTCTGGTGGCCTCAGGAATGGCCAGTCCCCATGCGAGTTGCTAGAGGGCCTCTCGGGATTCCTCTCCAGTCGATGCTGGGGCCTAAGCTCTTGTGTGGAATCAGGGCTGGAACCTGAGGATTCCTCTCCAGTGCTGACATGGAACTTAGTGTAATTCTGGAGTCTCCACAGGGGAGTCAGTCCTCGTCTCGAGTGGGCGCATGCACGTGCGCTTTCCTCCCGAGCTCTAGCAGCAGTGTCATGCTTCCCGTCACGTGGATCAAGGGATCTGTGGCTTTCCCTCGAGGCTTTCCCACGAGGCTTTCCCACAGGGCTGTCCCACGTGCCACCGTGGTGTGGATCGATCCTCGGCATGAAAGTAGAGGCAGTGCAGGGAAAACAGGTTCCTGTGGAATGGACTGAGACATCTGGGGGACTCTTGGAATGGTGGCACGACCCTGGAGTTCCTCTCGCCTTTCCTGTGGAGAGCGCCTCCTCTTGAGATGTGAAAGGAATGCCGGGAATTCTTTCTGCAAGAAGCAGGGAAAGGATCCCTCATCTCGAGCTATGAGGTGGAAACGGGGCTCCTCTGGATGTGTACAGGACCCTCGTGCTTCCTCTCGAGTGGAGATGGGTATGTCAGGGAACTTCTTGAGTTGCAGCATGGGTGTGAAGGACCCTTTCGAAGTTCCAGAGGTTAGATGTGATTAGCCTCGAGACGCCTCAGAGGACATGGGCCTCATCTCGCCTGAAGGGGAGAACCTCCTGGATTTCTCGAGTTTCGGCAGGTGCTGTCGAGTTTCGACGGGGACCCCAGGGACCCACTCTGGTGGCCTCAGGAAAGGCCAGTCCCCATGCGAGTTGCTAGGCGGCCTCTTGGGATTCCTCTCCAGTCGATGTCGGGGCCTAAGACCTTGTGTGGAGTCGGGGCCCAACCTGAGGATACCTCTCCCGTGCTGACATGGATCTTGGGGTACTTCTGGAGTCTCCACAGGGGAGTCAGTCCTCGTCTCGTGTGGGGGCATGCACGTACGCTTTCCTCCCGAGCTCTAGCAGCAGTGTCATGCTTCCTGTCGCACAGATCAAGGCATCTGTGGCTTTCCCTCGAGGATTTCCCACGAGGCTTTCCCACAGGGCTGTCCCACGTGCCACCGTGGTGTGGATCGATCCTCGGCATTAAAGTAGAGGCAGTGCAGGGAAAACAGGTTCCTGTGGAATGGACTGAGACATCTGGGGGACTCTTGGAATGGTGGCACGTCCCTGGAGTTCCACTCGTCTTTGCCGTTGAGAGCGCTTTCTCATGAGATGCGAAGGGAACGCCAGGAATTCTCTCCTGACGAATAAAGGAAAGGATCCCTCATCTCGAGCTACGAGGCGGAAACGGGGCTCCTCTGGAAGTGGGCAGGACCCTCGTGCTTCCTCTCGTGTGGAGACGAGTATGTCAGGGAAGTTCTTGAGGTGCAGCAAGGGTGTGAAGGACCGTTTCTACCTTCCAGAGGTTAAGTGTGATTAGCCTTGAGACACTTCAGCGGAAATGGGCCTCATCTCACCTGGATGGGAGAACCTCCTGGATTTTCTCGAGTTGCAGCAGGTGCTCTCGAGTTTTGACGAGGACCTCAGGGACCCGATCTGGTGGCCTCAGGAAAGGCCACTCCATATGCGAGTTGCTAGGGGTCCACTCGGGATTCCTCTCCAGTCGATGCTGGGGCCTAAGACCTGTGTGGATTCAGGGCCGGAACCTGAGGTATCCTCTCCAGTGCTGACATGGATCTTGGGGGTACTTCTGGAGTCTCCCCAGGGGAGTAAGTCCTCGTCTGGAGTGGGGGCATGCACGTGTGCTTTCCTCTCGAGCTGTAGCAGCAGTGTCACTCTTCCCGCCGGGGTTCGCCCTGTTCTCAGCGAAAGGAGAAGTGCCTCTCATCGTCCATCCCCCATGTTGCTTCCTTGGCTTAGTGGAACCTCCTTCCCCACAGTAGGGGGTACACTGTCCCCTTGGCGGGAATCTTCAGGGCACTCGAGCAGAGGTGCGGGCCTCAGGCTCCACATGAGAAAAGCCCCAAATGGCATTAGCTGCTGGTCCAGACGCTGGCCCCTCTGGTCTCTGGCCGAAGCCTTGGGCTCCAGGCAACTCAAAGCCCTCGGGGGTGGCGCTCTGGGACTGCTGTAGGGAAAGGACGCCAAGAGCCCACGGAGGAGTTGGGGAGGGGGCAGGGGGGAAACGGAGGCGAGGACAGCGAGGGATCTAGGTGGAGGCGCTGGAGAGAGCGTCTGGTGTCCCGGAATGCCTCGGAGGAGCCGGCGGGGGACAGTCGAGGCCCAGGGACCTGTGGAATGTGAAAAGGCGGGAAACCCCAGAGCGGTTTGGAAGACAAGGCAGGCTGGAGAAGGGGGCTTGGGCGGCCACTTCCAAGGGACCTAGGGGCGTTTCCCGGACGGTGAGCTCCCTTGGCACTGCTGAGGGCCCCTGATTGATCCACCCGGGGTTGATCCCACCTCCCGCTGCGAGGGAGGGCCACAAACCAAAGCCCCCGAACTGCCCGCCCACCCCGACGGGGATCTTGGCTGTCCGGGGCACAGGCCATGCCCGGGAAAAGTCCACTCACTCCACGGGACTCCGTCCAGGGTCTCTGCTTGGAAAGAGCCCAGGGGCGGCCCCCTCCATCTACGCACCCAAACCCTATTGACGTCAATGGGGGCGGAGCCGCCTCCCGCTCTCCAGAGTCCTGAGCTCCTGGGTCCCCGCCCACTCGGCCAGCAGTCTGCAGCGCGCCCGTGTGCCTCTCCCACCATGGCTTCGTCCGGCTCCTCCAGCACTTCAAGCGGTAGGTTTGCCCTCGGTCCCTGGGGTCAGATCACGTCTCAGGGGATTTGCAGGTGGCCCGGGCAAGGGCTCTCGGCCAAAATGTCGACTCCCCCCTCCCGCCCGAGAACGGCGGGGACCCATCGGCCGGGCCCGGGGTTCCCAGGCGTCAGGTGTGCCCAAAGGCGGGGGCGGGGGGGGGGGCGGGCATCGTTCGTTCGTCTTCCTCCTTTAGCACACACATGGCTTCTCCGTTCTCTTTTCTGGGAAGACGGTGTTGTGTCAGGGGGTGCGCTGCGGGGGGCAGGGGCCGGGGTGGGGGGGTGGTGGGAGCGGGTGCTCTGCTGGGATGAGGCCCTTTATCCTCACATCTTCCTGTGGGAACAGGAGTCGGGGAGCTCTGTGGCTTTGCCTCCTTCAGTGGCTTCCTCTGCACAGGGGCCTAGTGCCTTCTGCCTTCTGTCAGGCGTTATGGGGTTTGGGCTTCGCTTTGGTGGCCTTGGCCTTGGCCTTGGCCTTGCCCTTGCCCTTGCCCTTGGTCAGGAGAGGAAGTTTGAGCCCTTGAGAAGAAAGCAGACATTTCTTGAGGCAAGGACAGACCTTTTACATGGTGCTTCCTAGCCAGTGGGCCCTCAGTGAGGACTGGCTATCCTGGTGCTGTGGAACTGGCCGTGGAAGCACAGCATGGCCTTGGACACGGGCATTGCTAGTCTATTCAGCTGTCCAGATGAACAGCCGTCATGGCAAATAAGTGTCCTCCAGTCCAGGCTCCTTAGTTTCTGTGGAAAGCGCTTGTTTATAATTTGTTCCTCCTTAAAAGCACCTTTAGATCATTAGCACCATGGTTGTCATCGTCATCGTCAAAGTTATTACACATGCGTAATATTTCTCATCTGCATATTATAATTCCATATCAAACTCAAATTCAGATGCTTTTGTCTGCTTCCTCTTTTTTAATTTTTAAGTTTTAAATTGAAGTATAGTTGATTTATAATGTACTAATTTCTGCTGTACAGCAAAGTAATTCAGTCATACATATGTCCATTATGATTTATCTCAGGATATTGAGATATATATTCTCAGTGCTATACAGTTCTCTGTGCTATACGGTAGGACCTTGTTGTTTTTCCACTCTCTATATAATAGTTTGCATCTGCTAGTCCCAACCTCCCATGCCATCCCTCCTTCAGCCCCCTCCTTCTTGACAACCACAAGTCTGTTCTCTATGTAAATCTATTTCTGTTTCATATATAAGTTCATTTGTGTCTTATTTTAGATTCCACATATAAATGATATCATATGATATTTGTCTTTCTTCATCTGACTTACTTCACTTAGTATGGATTCACCCATCCCTGGATTCACCCATCCATGTTCCTAGATGGACCTAGAGAATGGTAAAACTCCATTGTATCAAATATGTATGTACCACATATGCCCATTCATCTGTCTGTGGGCATTTAGCTTGTTTCCATGTCTTGATTATTGTAAGTAGTGCTGCTGTTGTGGTGCACATTGGAGTGCATGTATCTCTTTGAATTACAGTTTTCTCTGAATCTATGCCGCGTAGTGGGATTGCTGGATCTTCTGGTACCTCTGTTTTTGTGAGGAATCTCCATACTGTTCTCCATGGTGACTGCACCAACTCATGCTTGCTCTTTCTGAATGTTGTCTTATGTGAAGCCCATGAGCATTTTATTTTATTTAATTGTATTTTGATTTATTTTGCTTCTGGGTGTTTTGTTTGTTTGTTTATTAAAATCAGTAATAAAACACCCAGGATCCCCGATACTTTGAGTATCTTTCTAAGTTTGAAAACTTTAATCAGTTTCATCTGCCATTTTATCTTACTGAGCAATGTTGACATTCTCTGGATAACCCACCAGCTTTCTCCTCACCTCCCCCACCAAGCCCTGGCCACTCTGCATTTACTCAAAGGGAAGGTGGCACTCTCCCATAATGAGCCATCGTGTTGTCCATAGGTTACACTTGACAACATGAAAACTAAGGCTCAGAAGGGAATGAAGGTGTCCTGTGTTAGTGCTCAGTGAGGAAAGAGGCCTGCTCTATCCTTTGGGGACTCAGGGTGAAGGGAAGAGAGAGTTGAAGGAGGTACAGCAGCATAAGTGCACCTGTCAGACAGTATTCTCTGACAGGTAAGCAGGGACTTGAAGGAAGTGAAGGAATAAAGCAGGGGCTATGGAGATAGAACATTCCATCCAGGGAGAGTGGCAAGTGCAAAGCCTGAGGGAGGCAGATGCAGTGAGCATCCTGAACACAGTGAGCAGGAGGAAAGAGGTGGAAGATGACTGCGCAGAGGGGTATTGGGCCAGATCGTGGAGCTTCGTGGACCACGTGGAAGAGGCTTCCAGAAGAAGGGTGTAAACCAGAGCCATATGACATGCTGTGGTGCTTGCAGGAGCAGGAGGAATTGGTATCTTCACAAGGGCAGGCACCATTAGGTAGCCAGTAACCAATGCCTGGTTAGATGGGCACAGGAGAAGAGGATGATGGGTAGCTTTCTGGAGGAGCCAGTACACTCGGAGGTCAGAAGAGAAAGAAGGTCTTGCTGGAGGGGGGAAAGAGTGAAGGATTTTTTTTTTTTAATGGAGGAATCAACAGCATATTTTTAGCCTGAAAGGAATAATCCAGTAGATGAAGAAACTGTGGTTTTGTTCTCCCTTAATATGTATGTTTCCTAGAGGTGCTCCTGCCTTGTATCACCCACATCTTTCTCGCACGTGATTCCAAGCCATTGTGGTGTAAATAGCTCTGCTGTACTCTTTGGAGTGTCACGGGAGGAAACATGATAAACTCTCTGTGTCTATAGTCTAATAGTCTATAGTCTGTGTCTATGTCTAATAGTCCTTGGGGGCTTCCCTTGTGGCTCAGACAGTAAAGAATCTGCATGTAATGCAGGAGACCTGGGTTCCATCCCTGGGTCAGGAAGATCCCCTGGAGAAGGGAGTGGCTACTCACTCCAGTATTCTTGCCTGGACAATTCCAATTTTCTTGGGCTCCAAAATCAATGCAGATGGTGACTGTAGCCATAAATTAAAAGACACTTGCTCATTGGAAGAAAAGCTATGACAAACCTAGGCAGTGTATTAAAAAGCAGAGATATCACTTTGCCAACAAACGTCTCTATAGTCAAAGCTATGGTTTTTTCACTAGACATGTATGGATGTGAGAGTTGGACCATAAAGAAGGCTGAGCATGGAAGAATTAACGCTTTCAAACTGTGGTGCTAGAGAAGACTCTTGAGAGTTCCTTGGACACAAGGAGATCAAACCAGTCAATCCTAAAGAAAATAAACCCTAAATATTCATTGGAAGGACTGATGTTGAAGCTGAAGCTCCAATACTTTGGCCACCTGATATAAAGAGCCAGTTCATTGGAAGAGACCCTGATGGTGGGGAAGATTGAAGGCAGGAGGAGAAGGAGATGACAGAGGATGAGATGGCTGGATGGCATCCCTGACTCAGTGGACATGAATTTGAGCCAACTCCGGGAGGTGGTAAAGATCAGGGAAGCCTGGTGTGCTGTAGTCCATGGGGTCACAAAGAGTTGGGCATGACTGAGCAACTGAACAGTGACACTACAAAAGCCGTGAGAAAAGCAAGCTATTTTTTTTTTAATGAGAGTTTTGCTTTGTTTTGTTTTTTTGGCTGGCCTGGGTCTTGGTTACTGTGCTCAGCCTTTCTCTAGTTGTGAGTGGGGGACAACTCTTCTGTGATATGCGGGCTTCTCATTGCAGTGGCTTCTTGTTGCAGAGCACAGGCTCCAGGGTGTGCAGGCTTCAGTAGTTGTAGCTCACAGGCTATAGAGCCTGTGGGCTCAGTAGTTGTGGTGCATGGGCTTAATTGCTCATTGGCATGTAATATCTTCCCAAACCAAGGATCCAACCCATGTTCCGTGCGTTGACAGGCAGATTCTTAACCACTGGATCACCAGGGAAGTCCCGAGAGATTTTAAATTAACCATGAAAACTATGTTATCAGGGCTTTAAAAGTCCCAACATGTTTATGAATACAAATATTCCTATTTTCAGTGAAGGTTTAAAATGTATCATCCAAGCATTTTTAAAGGTTCTAAGTGGCATCTTCCAGATTTCTCAACTTTCTGATACCATAGTAAATTTCTTATGGAAGAACAGAAGAAGATGCTCTTGTTTGACAGAATATAATTCAGGGTCTTATTTACACAATGCAGTGTGAACCTTACTGTTTAATCATCTAGTCTCAAATAGATGTATCTCCCATGTTCAGCAGCACAGAATGTCAGCATTTTCAACACTTGTCAGAGACTCTGAGCACCTACTGGCTGCCATTTGGGTAAGACCACTATGATCTGAGATAACAGGGGAAATATGCTCACTGTCCTTGTAGGTTTCTCACAGTTGTAGCCCTCTGTCAGGTTATATCACCAAAAAGCAAGGGCACTACACACTCCAAGTGTGTGCTGACTTGCCTCTCCTCACAAATGCCTTCACTGAGTTAAAGCTTAAAATTTATTTTGTGTATAGTGAAGATTTGTGTAAAGAAACAAAAAGCCTAATGGAAAAGTTTCTGTCTTCTGTATTTTTGCCTTTTTACTAACTCAGTTCACATCCCTTATGTAGACAGCCACATCAAGAATTCTTCCCATATATTAGAACCAAGAAAGTGTGGTGGTAGTTTTTTGTTTTTCCTCTGGATGATCTTATATGCTTTCATTTTTCAAAAATGAACACAGTAGCCCATTGTGTTTCCATTAATATGTTTCCTTGAATATGGTTCAGAATTTGTCTGGTTAGACTACTCCTCTCCAGGATCGAGCTTTCCTGGTGGCTCAGAAAGTAAAGAATCTGCCTGTAGTGTGGGAGACCCACATAGTGAACCTGGAATCTCCAGAATCTGGCAAAACACATGCACTCATTTTTCTAGGTACTTTCTTTTACCAAAAACTATTTTAACCTGCCACATTTTATATATTCAGAGTTCTAGGAGATTCAGCCTTTGAGAATCAAATACTTCTAAATAAACAAATAAAAACAAATATAATAAATATAAATTACTATAATGAATGTAAATATATGATAAATGCATAAGTGTGAATGACTATGTTCATGTTAATAACTAGAGGAAGATTTTGGTGGCTGTGTTTTTCATCGTCCTGTGTGTTTGCCTTGTGAGGAGGCCATACAGGGCCAGGCTTACAGCTTGGGCTGAGGAGATGTTGTCTGTGTCTGGCTGGATCTGCCACTCACTCTGACCCCAAGTGAGTAATTTGACCATTTTAAGTTTCAGTTTCTTCATGGTTAAAGTTGGGTAACAACAATATTTACCTCAGGAGGTTATTCTGAGATGCATGTGTGTGTGTGTGTGTGTGTGTGTGTGTGTGTGTGTGATATTGTTTCCTTTGCCTTGAAGTAAGCACACAGCCTTCTCTTCTGGACCTATCTTTCCTTACCTACAGCCTTTCCAAACCTAAGAAACAGCTGTTTCTTCCTGCAGTAGCTCATCCATGAATTATAATGGCCTACATTTATAGGACATTAGACAGTTATCAAAGAGATCCTGAATCTAGGGGATTAACTTGACAACTTGAATGCGTTTTCTTATGAAGAACGATCCATCTCTTTGGACCCACCTTTTCTCCACAATAACAGTTTCAGGAAACGCTGATGTACATCATCTCTGCTTATTGGCTTTATACTCATGAGAGAAATAGATTTGCAGCTTTTAGAGCATAAGCACAAAACATATTTATCTAATTGTCATGGGATCTTGGACTCTGGACTATGAATAGTCCCCAAAGTTGAGCGGGTCTTGTTAATTAAGTGGCAGACTCCCCTCACGTGTCTCTGCGCTGAGTGGCGCATGTGGTGTGGGCTACACAGAGGCGCCTTCCACCAGCCCAGCATCCAGAGGCGGGTCCCACAGGCCAGTCCCTCAGAGTTCTGAGGTTCCTGTAAAGTCTAGTCAGAAGAGTTGAAGTCGCTGTGAGCTGTTCTGTGTCGTCACCCATGGAGGCGCGGATGTGGTTGCTTTTCTCACAAAGTCAGACTGTTAGCTTTAAAGTTCAGAAATCCCACTCAAATTCAGAAATACGTCCCTGACAACACTTAAGTTCTTTCCACCTGTAGTCATAAGAAATATTGTGGTTGATTGTTTCTACTGTATTTTCAGGATTTGTGTGGGTGTGTGGGTGTGTGATCATCGCGGTTATAAAGCAGGGCGGGCGAGCTGGGACTCAGTCCACTAGGCATCTATACCTGCTTGTCTCCTGGAGCCGCACCCCCGTCCCCGCCCAGCCTCCGTCCAGAGCCCCTTCCCGCTCTTTCGGATTAAAATATTTTCACTGAACTTAATAGGCTGACAATAGAAAACCAAAAAGGAACTAAATGTTTTTCAGATGACATCTTTGGTAGGCTAATTCTAAGAAGTGCAGCTTCTAGTCAGCAACCTAAGCAAAGAAAATGTGAATGAAAACAAACCATGTGAAAATGAAAACTCTTCTCTCATCACTTCCAGTGGTTTTGAAAAAACAGCATCACCAAAAGCAGAGAGACAAGAAAGAAGGAAAGCTAGCATTATTTTTTAGACCGAAGAGTCCAGGTGACTCTGCTAAGCTGGTGGTGGAGGAGAGCATGGCTCTCAGCCTGCGGTTGGAAGACTCTTCTCTGCTCCAGACCTGATGCTCGAACCCGGCTCCTGGGACACTGAGTGGCTCCCTTCCCTTTCAACTGAATGACAACAGCAACATATGTATGGCTTTTGTTTCTGTTGGGAGACTAACTAACAAGGTACAGTCTTAAAGGAATGCCCTTAATCAAGGGCACAGCCATATTAGAAAGAATCATCATGAATCTTGCAAGAGTTATATCTCTGCACACCATCCACAGACCCCCATCCCCATCCTCACTGGAAGTTAAACTCAAGTGCCTCACTGGAAGTTAAACTCAAATGCCAAGCCCTGGTTTCTTCCTTGTTCACCAGGCTGCTTTCTCTCTTTGTGAAGTGAAAGTCGCTCAGTTGTTTTCGACTCCTTGCGGCCCCATGGACTAGTCCATGGAATTCTCCAGACCAGAATACTGGCATGGATAGCCTTTCCCTTCTCCAGGGGATCAAACCAACCCAGGGATCAAACCCAGGGATCAAACCCAGGTCTCCCGCATTGTGAGTGGATTCTTTACCAACTGAGCTATCAAGGAAGCCCTTTGTGAAGGAGGTCCTATTCCCTTCTCCTTTCCAAATTGGACGTGTAGTTCACTTTTGTTATTTGAAATGTTATCACCACTATGCCGTTTCACTTAGTGTCTAGTTATGTAATGAGCTTCTTTTCCCTACACAGTTTAAAATTTTTTAGGAATCATTGACTGAGGGGTGAGGCAGAAGGGAAAGGGGTTATCAGCAGGCTTGCACTTGGAGCTCATGGGCTATCCCCAGTGCCCAGAGGAAGGCCTGAGCAGGAGGGGACTGGGGCCTTTCCATCCCCTCCTCCCTCAGGAGTTTTCCTCTTACTTCTGCCAGCTCACCTCCAGGGACACTTTTTTTTTTTTTTTCTCCTGCCTAAAGTGTGGGGGGAAAGTCTTGTCAGAGTTTTGTTGAAAGAGAACTGGCATTTGAGAGAAGCATTTGCTAGGAGGCTTAGGATAGATGGGCTTGCCCAGAGAGCTGCCCACAAGTGCCTGCATCTCCTGCTTCCAAGCAAGCACATCCTGGGGAACTGACCTGAAACAGAGCCACCTGGCATGGGAGATGCTTTTCCAAAATTCCTCTGCACCTGACTTTGGGAATCCTCTCGGCCATCTGGCACCCAGGGCCCAGCTCCTAGCTCAGCCGTGTGTGCAGCCAAGAGTCTGGGAAGACAGGAACCACTTGCCCCATCAGTCATGTTCATATCCAGAGCCTGAACCAGTAGGGTGGAGGAGCCCTGGCCTCAGTGGGGAGTCCTAGGGCAACAGGATCCCCCGCAGCACTCCCAGGTTATTCTATACAGAGTCCTTGCTCTCAGCCCCATTTCCCCTTCTAAGGAAAGTATGGAAAACTAAGATTTCTCTTTGAAACCTCTAAGGAACAACTGCCCTGAACCCTGAGCTGGGGCAACATCCTTGGCGTCTGCGCACACCTGTGAATCTTACCTGGGTTTCAGGGCCCTCAGCCCTGTGTTGACTCAGGCATCCTGACCACACTCTCTAGTCCTCCTGCTGTAGGAATGGCCACAATTGTTTTCTGTGTAAAACTTAAAATGTTTGTATTAGACTGAGCTTTCTGTGATACTTAGAAAATAAGATAGTAAGAAAATTAAGATGCTTTGGGGTCTAAATACTTGTGAAGCACATTAAAAAAAAAAAATATTAACAAACTGCCTTAAAGAATTCTAAGTAAATTTAAGAGAGGATCTACTGGATTTTCACTAACTGCTTAAAAAAAAAAGAGAGAGAGAGATTTACTTTGATCCATCGTGCCATACTGTGAGCTGTAACAGTAACCTCATAGCTGCTGCACTCAATAATTTGTTTCATTCTGTTGTTTAAAAACAGGGATTCATTAAGCTGGATAGGAGATGAATTCTGTCATTAGAAACTTTGCCATCAGGTTTAAGAAATATATTTATAACTCGTTTCTTTCAGGGAACAGGTTTCAAGATCTCCATAAGTCTTATTAAGATAAATCACAGCTTTGTCAATTTCTCAAGAAGTACTCTATTTTTAATTCCCAAGGAGAATCACAATAATAAAAATAAATTAACCAAGTAACTTATTTTATTTCAAAGGCACCTGTTTTTTATTAGTAGAATTCCAGTCTACATATTTCTTGGACTTCACTGGTGGCTTAGGCAGTAAAGAATCTGTCTGCAGTGCAGGAGATCTGGGCTCAATCTCTGGGTTGAGAAGATCCCTTGGAGAAAGGAATGGCAACCTTGTCCAGTATTCTTGGCCTTGGCCTTGGCCCTGCCCCCTAGTGACGGCAAGCACGGCCTCTGCTCGTGTCAGCCCCGGGAAGCCAGGCTCCCTCCCACTGGCATCGTCATGGCGGGGAATCTGGGAGCAGCCCCATTGAGACGTCTCCCCGGCATCCCCCCCAGACAGGTGGAAACATGCGGCGGTGGACCATGGCGGTGCTGTGGTCTTCGGTGTGTGGGTGGGATTTCTTGCCGCCTTTGCTTTGGGGCTGGGTCTGGTTTCCTTTCTGCTTGCTGGTGTTCCTTGCATGCCGGCATGGGGTGGGGGTGGGGGATGCCCCCACTGCCCTTGCCTCTCAGCCTGGCTGTCGGGGTGTAGCCAAGTGACTTCCAAATGCACACCCGTCCCCGGGCTCCCGGCTTTGCTCAGGCACAGGGGAGCACGCTTGGGCTCCGCCGTCCAGTCCTCCCCCGTGTGCTCTGAGACTTTGCCCCTCCCTGCTCTTCTTGCACAGGGCCCGTCGCCACAGGATCTCGAAGGAGGTGGCTCGTTCTGAGGCCGAGCCAGAAGGACGCCCTGCAAGCACTGTTTCAACAGAACCCCTACCCTGGGATAGCGACCAGAGAACGGCTGGCCCGGGAGCTTGGCATTGCCGAAAACAGAGTTCAGGTAGGCCCCCGACTCTGGCCCCGTTCTCCCTTTTGGGCTCTCCATGCCGATCTGAGTCAGCTGAAAGCACCTGGCGGCCTTTCTCCTGAGAAGGAATTCTCTGTTTGCCCCTAGGTCTGGTTCCAAAACCAACGAAGAAGACAGTTAAAGCAGAGCCGATCGCCGTCTGAATATGTGCACCAAGAAGGGGGAGCGAGGCCAACGTCCACGCCCACGCTGCCGTTGCCCCCGCCTCGACCTCAGTCTTCCTCTCCAGGTAATTTAGCCAGCGTTCTCCTGAAAGCAAGTCCCCCAGGACGGGTCCCGAACCTTCCCCCTCTTGCCACAGAATTCTCTCTGCTGGTGGATTGCCACAGGAGGCCCAGAAAAACCAAGGGGGCGGCAGCACGGGGAAGAGGAGGAAACAGGGCTATCCAGTTGCTGCCGCCCCCGTCAGTGTCCCAGATCAGATCGGGGCGCGACGCCCCCAGTCGGCGTGGGCAGGCAGCACTGGGGTTCCCTTCCTTGGCACCGCCCCCCCCCCAGCCCCCGTCGGGAACTTTAGGCTCCGGCTGCCCAGGCAACCTTGGCCGAGGGGCATGCTTCAGGGCACCCGGCGGCAAGGGCGGAGGAGGAAAGAGACACACAGGGACACGCATGGGTGCGGAGGGTGCGTGCACACGCATGCTTGCAGGCATCCACGATGGATGCAGGCACCCGATCCATCTGTGGCTGTATTCCTTAGAGCCCTGCCCTGGCTGCAGAGCCACCTGCGGTGATTCAGGTGTGTGAGACTCTCCCTCCCCTGCCCACCGTCTAGGGTATCTGTGCTGAGACTGTTCCATGGGCCATAACGTCCTCTCCTCTCGGTGTGTTCTCTCTTTGGTAGGAGACTCGGCCCGAGAGGCCCGGAGAAAGAGGACAGTCATCTCCCCTTCCCAAACAAGGATCCTTGTGCAAGATGATGTGGATAGACACAGCTTCTGATGTTAGTTTCCCTGGTCTGCTTCTAGACATGGTTTCAAAATGCAAAGAGCTCAGCAGCCCCTCAGCAGAGCCCTCTAAGCCCAACTCACCCTTTTAGTTTCACACCCCACCTATTCATCTCAAGACATTCACGGCTCAAATCCTTTTGCACAGTCAACATAGGAAACCGATCACAAGGAGTACACCATGCTAGGAGGTGTGGGATTAGCCCTGCACTCAGTGCATTGAATCAGTTTAGCCAAATGTCCCATCAGGTCATATGAGAAGGGTTCAAATATGTGCTCAGTAAGGCAAGAAACCACCAATTATTGCCATTGCCACATATGATCACACTCTCAAGACCCCAAGGTTCACAGGGGGTTACCATCACCACAGTGAGGTGTATGGCATGGAGTGCTCCTCCACACCACCCCCTTACAAACCCATCCATCCTGTTGGCCTTGTGAGCCAGGACACAGACCACCATCCAGTCAAATTGCCAACACACCCTTGTTATCCATCCTTCCACCCACCCCAGAGGTATAAGGGATTGTGTTTAGCAAGGACAGGGCAATTGGCTCAATGGGGGCAAACCAAGGACCCAAGCCACACTGAGCCAAGTGTACCATAGCAAGGGCTCAGTGTGGGACTGGGGTTCACGAACACTCAACCCCTTATCCAGCTTGCAGTAGCAATGGCAGACAGGTAGCAGCAAAATGAGCAATGGATCAGGGCCATGGCAGGCACAGGAAGTGAGACCAATGGCACAGCCCCAGGGAGCAGTGTACAGGGAGCATTCTGAGGCAGATGGACACAAAAGGGCACCAACAGTATAGCCACATGACAATACCATGGAGCTGGCAGTGGAGCTAGGGTGGCCACACAACACTGCAAGGGGAATGGCTCAAATCAACACAGTAAACATGAGTCACACCACTGGATCTCACCACCAGAGGCCTCCTAGCATGAGTAGTCTCACAGCACACCCATCCTCCCAGCACACAGGCAGTCCCACAGCAGACCCAGGAGAACAGACTAGTACCCCCACCCTCATAGGGCTCACACCCACCACCACCACAGTGGCTTTAGACATCCAGGATGAGAAAAAGCCAGCAGTAGCATGGAAGGGCCAGCAGGCACACACAGCAGGGGCCATAGGACAGGTGCACAGGCACTTTCTGGGGACCAGAAAACACTGGGAACACAGCCAGACCACCAGGAAAACCATCACAAGATCCCACCGTCACCCACACAAAGGATGTCCTGCAATACCTGGGACACCAGCCAATCCTTGCCACCACCAGACAAGGCCCCACAACCTAGCCTTTCCACCAGGCCTTGCATGACATCTACCCAGCTACCTCCATCCATCCTCAACAAACCCATCTTCCATCCAGGCTGACCCCAAGGCTCAACGTCCTGAGGACATGCTCTCAAACAACTTAGCCCGGACCATAACCATTCACTGTCACTGGCTGAAGCTCAGGGGCAAGGGAAGGTATAGGCTTCTCTTCACCACCACTGTAGGACTGGGGAAGCCATGGCCAACCAAACACTGCACCCCATAGCCCCCTTCCCCCTGGGCTGATACCACAGGGCCAGCCACACATGGACACAGCACAGGCACAACCCCACACTTGCCAAATGCCCAGCATGACCCTCTTCTAACTCCAAGCAGGGAGGCACAAGCCATAGGCAATGAGCCACACACAATCTCACCACAGGGCCAGTGTACCCACCCACCCCACAGAAAAGAGAGGCTTTTTGCCCACATGTTTTGGTGCTTGATACTGTGGGGTCTGGTGGAGTCTGCAGTAGAAGTAAACAACCACACAGGAACACATGCACAGTCAGGGCCAGAGCAGAACACCCACAACCCACCCCCTACAAGGTCTCATCTATCTTCCTCCACAAGAGGAATAGGCATTCCTTTTCTACTGTCTGAACCACCCACCCCTAAAGAGACCCACTGATGGGCCACACACCCTCATGGCAGGGACCCAAGGGATAAGACTGGGTTAAGGGCAATGACATCACCCCTCAACCTCAGGTACCTGGTGGATGACCTGGCACACTCTAGGGACACCACCAAGGGTCAAATGAGGCATGCTCACACACCTACAAAGAGCACACAGTGCAGCCCTCCCAATGTGGAGAGCATGGGGAGGACTGTTCACAAGGCACACACCATGAAGGCAAAACAGCATCTGCTATATCAGAAAACCAGTGGCTTCAATGATGCCCCAACATGTAGGGCAGGAGACCAAACATCAGGGCCAGAGGCTGCACCCAACTGCTACTTTCATCCCCCTCCCGCTGGTTTCCTCACTCACCCTAGCAAGCAGGGGGAAAAACAGGCAACAGACCACATGGACAGACCAAGAAAAGCAGACACCATCACCAAGGACACTCATTTCTCATCCAGCACAGCTTAGGCTCACCCCAGAAAAACAACCATACCACCTCAATCAGTTGAGCCAAGGTGGAGCTGGAGGAGGCATGGCAAAAACAATCACCAGAAGGGCCCACTTTTAGTCTCACCAACAACCTCCCCACCAACTCACCTCAGGCAAGAACAGCCAAATCCCCAGGATAATGCCTGACATGTAGCACATCCCACAAAACAAGAGTTGTTCCAATCACCACCAGGTGCCTGCAGCAGAGTACACTCTCCTTGCCACTCTCAGACCAGGGGATAGCACCACAAGTTGGTTCAGACAGACACCCCACAGGAGCTAGCACATAAGCCCCCATAGATGGCTTCAGTAGCAAAGGCCAAATCAGGCACCAGCTGGTGGCCCAAAAGCCTGGAACCCCATGTGCATCCAGAGACCCAAGGTCTTTGATAGCTGACACTAAAGCACACCATATCAGCACTTACCTGGTGATAAAAAAGGCCCATTAAGGGTGACAAAATGACAGCAGCCGATAGCAGGGCCCATCTGTGACTCACAGGGAGGGAACCCGGAACCATGGCTCACCCACCTGTCTCCAGCAGTACCCCATAAACACCAGGCCTGGAGTTCTTGGTGGTTCATCTGCTCACCCAGGGTGGGGCGGAGGTGAGAAGGGGAAGGGGGTGCGTGTTGGCAAAAGTGGTGACACGGACGCCAAGGGAGACAAAGCCGGCCAGAGACGCCCTCCCTTCTTCGCCCACACGTGTTGGTGTACCATTTAGTATGAGTCTCAGAACAGGTTTTGGCTTCGATGTGCAAAAAGAATCAGCGAGGTGCCTCCAACGAGAAGAGTGGGCCCCGACAAGGGACTGCACCAGGTCCAAGACCATCTTAGATGGACAGCCCAAGCCGGTCCACACCTCCTGAGTGGGATTCAGGGAGTTCGGGAGGGGTAACAAAAAGTCACATCTGATGACCGAGACACACGAGGGCACACTGAAGGGTTGAGTGTGCCCTCCCTGGCCACCGGAGGAAGCAGGGTCTGGTCCATCCACATCTTCGGGTCTATCGGGACTTCGAAAAACAAAAAGCAGGCGTGTGAGGAGACGCCTTGGGCGATCAGACCCCACGGGGGACCGCACACTGCTCCCGCGCTGGCCGGCCTCTCCCGATCAACCCTCACAAGTCCATTGGCCGGGTCCCTACGTCCGGAGTGCGACGCGGATAACACCTGGGTCAGAAAGAACCTGAAGGCCCGGAACCAGGCACGCCCTCCAGTGACCTCCACACCATAGTCCGGGCCAGTGCCACCTCCAGTGAGGGCCGAGGCCGAAGCGAACGCTCCTGAGGGCGGCCCAGGAGGAGGCCGGACCTCCGAGTCTGAGTCCATGCGTTCCAGGCAGGGAAGGCCCTCTCCCTGCCCACCGTGCAGCCCGGCCCAGGTAGGGTCCAGCCGTTCTGTCTCCGAGGCTGCAGGGGCACGGGGAGATGCTGGTCGACCTCGTCAGGCCACCCCAGAACCTGCATCTGGAGTGCCGCGACCCGTCACCTTCCCCTGAAGCCTAGGGAACCAATCTCTGGTGACAGCAGGACTTCCCTAGGTCTCGGCTCCACCGGGACTGTCTCTGCCAGTGTAGCCGGTGTCTGGGAGCTCTGCCTCGGGCCCGGCGGCTGAGTCACAACCCTCCTGAAAGTTTCGCCGAAGCTCCAGAGGGGAGGAACAATATAAAAGCGGCCGCCAGGTAGCTCCCGACAACCGGCTCGAACGTCCCGAGGACTGTTCTCATTCTCCGGCCGCCGAGGGTGCCACAGCGCCGGCAGCCCAAACGCCCAAGCGCAGCCCGGAGCCGCCGCTGCCGAGCGACGGGACGCGATGTGACGCGATCCCGGCCACATAAGAAGGGAGAGGAGCTGGGAAATATCTCCTCAGAAGGCTTACATGAAAGAGATGTGCTCCCCCACGTGATTCTAGGGTGGGTGGCAGGACATTCCACAGAGACTCCGGCGGCGGGGCTTGCACGGGGCGATGTTGCCGGAGAAAGGGACACCAGTGACATTCCAGCTCTCCCGGCCCGCCTCCCCCGAAAGAGGGAGGGAGGGACCGGCGAAGCGAAACCAGGCAAGCGCTGCTCGGAGAAGGAAGCAGGACTTTCGAAAGCAGACACAGACACGCAAGCCCAGGAGCAAGAAAGGAAAAGGAGACACTTGGACCCCCAACAAGAGAAAGCAAAACTCAACCTAGGTAGAGACTGTGACAAAGTCCAAAGACAACAAACCCAAGCATGCGAGGGTGGGTGGGGAAAGTGCACTTGAGATTAGGAGAACATGGATTTCAAAATAACTGGCTACAAACACCGGAATGGCGGGCGGCCCAGAGCTGCGGGGGAGGGGGCTGCGGAGGGGTGTGTGTGTCCAGGCACCTGAAACCTCACACAGAGAGAAACCATATCACTAGGGAAAAGAGTCTTGTGATCCCTCGGAACACTCCACCAAAGATTGCCCATTCGACTCAATCCAGCAACTGTACGGAGTGCCCACAGAGGGGGCAAAGAAGAAATGGACGTATGTATGTGTGGTATCGACACCTGTACTGAGGTAGACATCCGTACGAACATAATGAGAGAAATCTCTGTCTGTGTGCCTACGCCTGTATCTGTCCTATTCATGTTGTGCACATATGCACATGCACATGCAGACACACACACACACACACACACACACACACACACACACAGAGGAATGGGACTCAACCACCAGAAGGGAATGAAATCTCACAGTCTGCAGGAACTTGGAGAGACCTTTAGAGGGTATTATGCTAAATGAAATACCTCAGATCACTTCTTTCCATGCAGAACCTACCAAACGATACACAGTTAACAGAACAGAACAAAACAGGAGCAGGCTCATAGCTACCACAAAGGAACACATGGGTGGTGGCCAGAGGAGGGAGGGGGGAACTGGTGGTGGGGATGGGGTAGGGGAGAGAATGAGTGAGTGCCACTAGTGAGGGAGACGGACAAAGTGGTGCAACCTTCCACTTATGAAATAAATGAGTCACAGGTAAGTCATGACACCAAATATCATTTACCATGACACCAAGTGGTGACAGACAGTCACTAACTAGATGTATCCTGGTGATCGCTGTGTCACACACTACACTAAAAAATCTCTTCTATAGAGCTGAAAATTAATGGGGGAACCAAAAAAGACAAAACAAACAAACAAAGAAATGGAACGAAAGAAGAAGGAAGGAAGAAAAGAAGGCAAAAGAAAACGTTGTCAGTCAGTTAGATGTCAATTTGAAAAGAGTGGGATTTGGAGGGGAAGAGGTGGGGAGAGAGAAACTAGGGTGAGAAGGAAGAGGAGCAGGAGGAGAAAGAAAAGAACCAATTACCTTGAGGGGGAGGGAGAGAGAAGGGATCCAAAGAGTGGACAGGACAGTCAGGTGAGTGCCATAGGGAAAGGAAATGAAGCCAATGAACACACTCCCAATGGTGGTTTTGTTCAGTCTAAGATCAAGATGTGGGTAGCACGGTGTCCTCCAGCACACAGCAACACACAGGCCTCACTTGGCAGGGAGTTCAGGATAACACTGAAAGCTGAAGTGGACAAAAGAAGCTATCACGTTCATCCATGGCTGAAAAGTACCATGGTCCCACGACATTCAAAAATCCTATCAAAGCATTGAAAGACTCTCTCACTCACTCGCCATTAAAAATGTAGAGAACAGAAAAGGAGCAAAACGATGGTGGATGAATGGATGGAGGGATTTCCATGATGTTCTGATTATGGAAACCATTGACAGAAAAGCATCCGATTCACTTTTGTGAAGACTCTGTCTTGCCTTCTCAGCCTGGTGTCTTTCCTATGTCTGGATGATTCCCTCCCCCATCCCCCACTCCCAGCTTTAAGATCAGCCTGCAAAACTAAGCGCTTTGTGCTCTCATGGTCCTGGAACTATCTTTTCAAGCACCCTTCTGAACAGGAACATTTTCACCCACATCATCGCCCTGAGACAGCTTCAGCCTGTCCCTCCCCACCCCTCCCTCCCACCCCACCCCCTGCCTCCCTGCCTCCCTCCCTCCCTCCCTCCTGCTCCTCTTCCTCCTCCTCTGAAGTCTTGAGCGCTCTTCACACTGGCCTTTCACCCCACACAGTGGCAATGTTGGCCTAGGTATACTCAGGTGTCTCCTAACTGCATCCAAGTGGACTTCCGCTGTTTCTTGGATGCATCATTATGGGACCATTTTTTCCTGGCCTTTTCCATGGGTGGCTGAGACCCGGACGGTCCGGGGCCAGGCGAGGTGGGGGAGCCTGCATGTAGGGGGAAGGATGGGGACAGAGAGGAGGAGAAGGAAGAGGAGCAGTTTGTGGCAAGTTTTGGGCTTCCCGCAGCTAGAACTGTTCACTCATTGCGGAAACAGGTGTCTGAAACACTGGCGGTTTCAGGCTTTCGGTGCGACGTCCACAAGCCACAGCCATTGGAATGTGTACACACTGGAGCTGCTGTGCAGACGGAGATCTCATCCAGCCCCAGGCGTTCTTCCAGTGAGTAGGCCGGGATCTCAGGGAGAACAGAAATCCAGAGAGTTGAGTGAATCCGACCATTGCACGTTTAGAATCAAAGTGAACCAGAAATGAGGTTCACCCACTTGTGGGTTTGTCTTTCCATAGGATGAATCCTCTCTTTGAGCAGATTAGGGTTCCGGGGGCAAAATCGAGCAGAGAGGACAGAGAGTTCCCTTAGGTCCCCTGCTCCTCTGACTAGCACGCGCTCCCCAGCAGCCCTAGGAACAGCCTGCCCCAGAGGAGTGTGCTGGCCACAACCCACCTACATGGAGATGTCAGTGTCAATCAGTATCAGTCACCCTCATCCATAGTCCCCCTTCTGTGTGCCCTCACCTTCATGCCTGGCACTGTCCGTTCTGTAGGTCTATATAGAACCTACCTGGAGCCCAGTGGCATCTTCCCAGATCAGGGATCGATCGAAAACACCCTGTCCCCTGCCTCATCAGCAGGTGGATTATGAACCACTAAACAACCAGGCAGGGAAGTCCCTTCACAGCTTTCTAAAATCATCTACCCTGAAACATTGAATGTCGTCCCCCAAATTATTGGACCATCAAGACTGAAATGAAGGAAAATATGTTAGTTAAAGAAAGTCTTATCTTCTCAGTGCTTCTTGCTTTAGAACCACAAAGGCCTCTCTCTCACACACACACATACACACACACACACAAGAACAGAGGTGGGCTCATAGTCCAAAAGAAACTAGCTTTTGTGTTTATCCATCCCACTTGTTGTGGCTGTTGTGCCACCATCTCTAGTCAAAGAAGCTGATCTAATATGGAATGTGATGTCTTCTTCTCTAGGTCACTTCAAGAAGCAGCAAGAGTGCCAGATTGTGAGAACCAAAGGTCAAACCAGCATGACAGAACCCAGCGATGTGTGTGCTCAGAGGCCCACCTAGGTTCAAACTCCAGTTCATGGAGGGGAACAGTGGGAGCAGGAGTGTGGACTATGAGTCAAATCATCACCTTATGAAAAGGCAAATAAGGAAAAATTAAGTAAGGAAAGAACCTTACTCCCTTATCGGCATCTGCATGACTCCTCCTGGCCTCAATGATTACATTGAAAGTACATACATGTTATGTTCTTTTTTCCAGTCCTGACCTGATCGTTTAAAAACTCTCCAATAAAAAATGGTGACATAAACACATCAGTCTTGAGTTTGGGACTGGGGCTTCCCTGGTGGCTCCGTGGTAAACAATCCCATGCCCATGCAGGAGACATGGGTTTCATCCCTGGTCCAGGAAGATCCCACACGTTACAGAGCAACTAAGCCTGTATGCCTCAGTTATTGAGTCTGTGCTCTAGATTCTGGCCACTGCAAGTTTTGAGCCCACACCCAGCAGCAACTGAAGCCCACATGCCCCAGTGCCCATGCTCCCAAGAGGAACCACAGCAATGAGAAGCCAAGACACACAATCATGAAGTGGCCCCCTCTTTCCACAGAGAACAGCTTGCAGAGTAATGAAGACACAGCACACCCCAAAAGAAATAAATTAAATCATTTTAAAGCAATACAGTCTAAGATTGAATGCAATTGGCCAATACCTAGTACTATCACTTGGGAAGCTTAGTGAATCTTCTGTAGACAAAATAAAGAAATCATAGCTCACTGTGCCATCAGAAGTGTGCGAAGCTCTCTGTACAGTGCTGAGAGCACAGTTGAAACATACCAGTGGGGACCGTGAGCATGCCTGTTATCATTAAGTCCTTCACACTTTGGGCTCTGGAGATCGGCCCATGCAGACCTGCAGATGATGTATGTCCATCGCTCTCAGCTCACTGCATGCTCACCAGTCCAGGTGTGCTGTGCCCCCAGCATCTGCTAGCATCTTCTAGGCCTGTCTCCACCATTTTGCTCCATTAACTTTGAATCATTCTCACCCCTTGTCTGACATGTTTTCTTTTCTGTTTGAATAATTCTAGCTCCCCAGGCACAACTTAACATCTTTCTTCTCTTCTCATAGTGCTCATCTTGTTGAAATAATATATGTTTCTCCACTTTGTTCCTTAAGCAGTCTGTAATCACTCCATTTGTCTGGGGATTGACTGGCACCTAGGCAACCCTGGTCCATGAAAACAGTCGTTCAGTGTTTATTGAATGACTTGCCGACTTCAGGGGGCTTGTGGAAGTTTATGTGCCATGGAAAGCTGGCACTGTGGACACACCCTCTGCTACCGTAGTGTTCATGGGAGTGTTTTTGTTGTCATTTCAGCTGTATTCCCTAATACATATGCCATAGCTTTGATTCAAATGGCGTATATTTGAAAATAATGAATAATTAATTGTATAACCTCAGAAGGACTTAGAAAATAGTAGTGGTTAAAAAATTATTGATCCTTCCAACAATCTCACTTCTGGGTGTACATCTAAAGAAAATAAAAACAGAATCTCAGAGAGATATCTACACTCCCATGTCCACTGCAGCATCGTTCACAATAGTCAAGATATGGAAACAGCCTAAGTGTCCATCAACAGAAGAATAGATAAAGAAGATACATGATCCAGATAGAGATAGTTTGATAGGTAGATACAGCTGTAAAGTTAAGCAACAGGAATGAAAAAAATCATTATATTGTTATAGCATGGATGTTACGTAGGGAGTTATGCCACATGAATAAGTCAGGTAGGAAAGAAAAATAGTTTCTAATGTCACTTACATGTCATAGCAATTTAAAGAAATGAAAACTACAATAACAGAGCTGCTGGGGGAGGGAGAAATGGGAAGATGTTGATGTAAGGGGAAGAAAGTGTCATGTATAAGGTAAATATATACTGTATAAGTAACAAATAGCATTGTTGTTATAATGAATAGTATTATTATTATAGCATTATAATATTAGAAAGTTTCCATGACAGTTGACATGAATAATTCTCTTCCCATACAATTGAAGAAGGAAATGGCAACCCACTCTAGTATTCTTGCCTGGAAAATTCCATGGTTGGAGGAGCCTGGTAGGCAACAATCCATGAGGTCGCAAAGAGTCGAACATGACTGAGTGACTTCAGTTTCTTTCACATACAGCAATAATATTTATGGGTTGTGATAAAACTATTAGCTACCGCTTTGGTGGTAATTATTTTGGAACATATAAGTGCATCAAGTCAACATTCTGTTCACGTTAGAACTAAGGATGTTATATGTCCTTAACTAAGGAAACTATATTTCAATATGCTTGGAACTTAAAAAATGAAATAAAATCACCTAGTTTTATTATCTTTCAATTAATAGTCAGTATTAGCTGCAAAAAAAAAAAAAAAAAGAAAACTTTATTTGGGGGTCTTAGATATTGCCATTCAGGGGCACAGATTTCAATAAAACCAAGGGAATGCTCCACAGGAAAGGGTCAGGGGCTTAGAAAGCTGAAACTCATGAGCTTGTAAAGCCATCTGAGAGCAATTATGATTTGCTGTCATGAGAAACAGGAAATATTTCTTCTTAAAGAGTAGACTGTAACAAGTTATTTAGGGAAAGGGGAGGGTATGACAGGTATTTTGAATTTCAGGAACACTGTTTAGATGATCTGGAGTTCTCTGTTACACAGTAAGTGCTCAAAGTTTGCATTCCACCCAGATAGAGACACAGACCTCTTCCTTAATGGCCTCCTGTCTCTATTTTCACGAGCTCTCTTAACAATGCTCATTGCACTTTGATTTTTCTTTCACATCTCATACCTTTTTGCATTTAAAGATATCATTAAGTAATTTTATAAAGAGATCTGGTTTATATTTTTAGAGATTATAAGAATTAGACATGATCAATATCTGTTGTGTGGTTTCAGGCACTAAAAACTAATATGGGGATAAATTCAAAATCTCTCTTTGCCATAGAGAAAGGATGTGTATGGCAAATGATGCCACAGGATTGGTGAGTCCCTCTGGTTCAGCACTCCCTCGACTTGGCTGTGGTTTTGATTTTGTTCTGTTCTGTTTTTGCTTTCAGACCCACATGATTTCTCTGAATAGGGCACCAATCAAAGCTAAAATAAATCGAGTCTGTGTGAATCCTATTCATGCATCAAATGAGGATATCAATGACCTCTACTTGGATCCATAAAAATGGCCGTTTTGTGTTCAAGAGAATCATTTTGTGTTTTCTGGGTGCACTATTTGCTGTCCATTATTTCACATGCCTTTCAGGCATGGCTAATGGAGATGGGCACCAAGCAGCAGGGCAGCAATCTGGCATCTCAGCCTAGAGCCTGGTGAAGGGGTGAGGTTGGGGAGATGGGGGATGTGGTGGGGAACTGGGCTAGGGGTTGGGGGCACTTGAGGCAAGGGGACTGTCCAGGTTCCCCTGAGACGTGAAGGCAGGTTCTGTCCAGCTGATAACTTCCTGCCTTCAGGCATGTGAGAGGAGCAGGTTTCTCTCCAATCCACAGCCATGCATTGTTTTCACCCTATTCAAAAAAAAAAAAGAAAAAAGAAAAAAGTATTTGTTTATCTTGGCTTGTTTCCTGGCCAAGGCCAAAGACCTCTTTCAGCATGTCCGAAGGATATGACAGGATGGGAGGGTGAAGGTGAATCCACGTGTCAAGAGATCCAGAGAATCTGTCACAGCTGTGACTTGGGCCTTTTTCAGAAACAGGCCAATTTTGATGATTCCCTGGACGGGAGTCACCCCAGAAGTTTCCTTGAAAGGATCGAGTTGCAGGAGTCGGGTGTGCCCCTGCCGCTGCCAGAGGGCCTCTTCAGCCCAGCAGGTTGGCCTGCAGTCAGGCAGGCAGGCAGGCAGGGGCTATTGTCTGTGGGTCCCACCCTAACTCTCCCCCTGCAGGGCCTCCTCAGATAGCTTCATTCAAATGCAGAAAGCTTTCCAGTCAAGTCAGAGCCTTTGACTTGCCTGGAGTTTCTCTCTATTGAATGGTGATCTGCCCCACCCACTTCATCCCCATCCCCATCCCCCCACCCCCCATCCCATTTCTCCACCTTGAGACTGCCCCTTTGGCACCCCACAGAGGAAAGTGACTGGGAGTGGGGAGGGAGGCTGAGGGACAAACTCACCTCGTGTCAGGCCAAAGAAGTCTCCTCCTTTTTGTAACTCAGGAAACCCTGCTCAAACATGTGAAGATCATGGACATGTGTCTAAGCAGCCATCATCACATGACGTCTTCCCCTCCGTAGGAGGAGATTTTCATTCCTGCCTGCCTTCAGAGAGACAGAAAAGGAGGGAGGGGGAGATCTTTCCTCTGGCGCTGGCCGGTTCTTAAGTCACTTGAATCCAAAACACTCTATAGGGCACGGAGGTTCACATGCATTGGGGTGGGCTTGGGTGGGGTGGGGATGGTGGCCTACTCCAGACCCCAGCAATTCCCTCCTCTGACACTTGCCTGGAACCCATGAAAAGCTGAGCTGGTGACTGTGTGTGCATGTACGTGTGTATGTGAGAAGCGGTGCATGTGTGTGTGCGTGTGTGTGTGCATGGACGTGAGACACAAAGAAAAAAGGACAGAAAGGAAAGAAAAAAAAATCCTGAAGAAGGGAAGGAAGGAGGAGGGAGGGACCAAATAGGTTAGTTAGTTTGGGCCTCCATGTCGTGGAAAGATTTTCTGAGCACAGATCCTCCGCTCAGTGAAACAGTTATCATATCTTTGTGATGTCGATGGACAGGTTCGGGAAAGCAGGCCTGCGGTGCAAGCAATTAGCTATTTCTTCCTCAGAGGCACTTTTAGGGAAACCAAGGAAACACACAGGTTTCCTGGAGTGGATTTGAAACCAGTCGGTGGAGGGGGAGTCAGTCAAGGAAATTGATTTCTAAGCGTCAGGGTCGGGTTGGGTCCTGGAGCGGGCCTTCCTGGAACTCGGGTCTCCTGCATCGCAGGAAGACTCTTGACCATGTGAGCCTGCCGGGGTCCAGCCCTGGTGGATCCAGGGTAATTCCAAGGGGAGATGGCATCAGCGATCAGGAAAGAATTATTTATTTAGAGATATAAAGAGAGATTAGAAGAGAATAATGTAGTAGAGAAAAAGGGGCTGAGGTTCCTTGGTTTACACAAGAAGCCAATAAAGTCCTGAAACAAGGGACTTGCACCATCTATGTTAGGCCACAGGCGCCCTCCCAGTCTCCCAAAGGAAAGGAGACGCAAAGCGCCTCCCTGTTTGGGTCTTAGAAGCCCAGGACAAATTCGTAGAAAAGGCGAGGCTTTGTGTTCCAGATGGGAATTCAGCCTGAAAAAGGAGAAGAGGAAAAGACGGAAACCAGTCTTTCCAGGAAACTGGTCCGTCTCTTTATTTTCCAAGAAAGCTTCTATACTTAAGTTGTACATAGAGATCAATGGATAATACAAAGTCATGCAGGGTCAGCAGCCCTGACCCTTATTGAGACCAGGCTTTCTCTCTGCATACTTAGCTGTATACACAGGTCTTAGGTGATTTACATCATCTTCTGGCCAGGAGGCCTATTAGCATTTTATGGCCCTTTTCTGATAAGGGTCTGTCAACCAGAAAACTAATTTGCCCTAAAAGTGTTGTTCTTACTAAAGTCTGGTGCCACTCTCAGGAAGCACTAATTAAGGTTACATTCTTACATAGCAAGGACACAACAATTTATAAGAAGGAAAGAGGAGTACAGTGATTTATAACAAAGAGAAAATTCATTAACTCAAAAGTCTAGTATTGCTGACATAAAAACTGCTATATTCTTTTTTCTACATCCCAATTATATTGATTAATATCCTCCAGGTGCCTAAAAGATAAAGGATACGGAGGCCTGGCTGCAATCATTAACTCAACAATGAAACCCTTCATCAATGTAATTCCTAGTTCTTTAAAAAGGGCTCTATATCTTTAAGATGTTTTAAGCTTCATGCCTCTCGCTGTTGGGGGGCTATAAACAATCACATGTGTAGTTGTAAAAGTCCGGGTAAACCTGTCAGGCAAGTTAGAGAGCCATCAGAGGGGTTTGAGCCGAGACACTCCTTTTATATGCAGGAGACTGTTAACTGGAGCTCTAAGTTAACTTTTTCCAGCGAAAGCTGGTCGGGGATAGCCCCCTGTTAATATCATAGGAGTTGGTGATAGTCATAAAATAATAAGACAGACAGATTCTGGTTTTGGGGTGGATGCTTGAGAAGTCCCAGGGGGCCCCATGAGGCCTGATCCTGCCTTTGCATATCAGGCCCCTTCCTCATGACCTTTGCCACGGGCAGGATTCCCCATGCTGGCTCCCAGCATGAGCCACCAGGGAAGCTTTGTCAGAAAGATTCACCAAATCCTCTAGCCTCCATCCGCAGGGCTTCAGGTACAAGGGGTCCCCCTTTAAATCCTCCATCAGAAGGGCAAGAGAACATGGGAAATGTTCCCCCCTAGAGAGGGTTGTCTTCAGATAGTGGAGGCAACTCGGAAAACTTCAGGATCCAGTCCCCCTTTCGGGTGAAGAACCACACGCAAAGGAACAAACACACATAGCACAGGACTCTCCTATCCAGAAGTGTGTATCCCCGTTTCACAGAAACATCCTCTGGGCCCCTAAGGAATGTGTGGAAATCACTATCGCCAAGAAGATAAGAATCCTCACTGAGAGTTTCTGAAGTCTGGAAGGACCAGGTTGAGAGAAAAAGAGAAACGATTCCATTCTGCTGACAGGGGTGTTGTATGAAGTGACCAAGAGGATGTCCATCTTTCAAAATTCACATTTTAAACATTGTGTCCTTTCAGTCCTTTGTTTTCTCTTTGTATCTGGAAAGCAACAGATTGAACCATAGGTCCTTTTATTATTTTATTTATTTATTTATTTTTCCTGCCTGCCTGTCTGCCTGTCCCTCCGTCTGTCTTCTCTCTGTCTCTCTTGCTTTTCACTCAGGTTAGGAAATTTTAAAAAATTAATAAAAAAAAAATGAGAAATCTGCATTTCTACAGGTCAGGAAGCAACAGTTAGAACTAGACATGGAACACAACAGGCTGGTTCCAAATAGGGAAAGGAGTCCATGAAGGCTGTATATCATTACTCTGCTTATTCAACTTATATTCTGAATACACATCATGAGACACGCTGGGCTGGATGAAGCACAAGCTGGAATTAAGATTGCTGGGAGAAATATCAATCACCTCAGATATGCACATGACACCATCCTTATGGAAGAAATGAAGTATAGGGTGGATTTACAAAGTCGCGTTCATTTCAGGTTTTCAGATTATTTTCCCTTAGGGGTTAATGCAAAGTCATAAGTCTACTTTCCTGTGCTGGCATAGTAGGTGCTTTTTGGTTGTTTTGACATACAGTTTATGTGTACATGTTCAACTCAACCTTCTAAGTTGACAGTCCGGCCCCTCTCCCCAAATCCTCTTTCCCTCAAGAAGTCAGGCATCCACTTTAGCATCCTATTCCTCAGTTCATCAACCCCATGGAAGAAGTCATTCCCCCAGTTTTTCCATCAGTTCTCTACACCTCACCTGATGATGGTGGGTGACTGGTAGACTGACAGTTCTGAAGAATTTTGCAAGAGCTTTGGGTGAAGGCTCCTAGGATTTGCTCAGTGAAGTGGGTGGCATGTCAGTCAGTAGAGACTGTGTAAGGTATGCCTCAAGTGGCAAACACCGTTGTTTTTAGTTGTGGTCAGTTTGCTTGTCTGCAGCAAGGGATGGAAGGAAGGCTTCTACCTTCCACAGACAAAGCTATACCTAGCGTACCAAGGATGTTTGACCACCTTGTTGCCCCAGGTTACAGGCGTGACAGGTCAGACTGTAGCAATCTTCATGTCAACGGTGTATTAACAACAGGCAGACTCATCTTAAAGGCAACCTGTCCTGTGAAGGTGGAAGGAGGGGAGGGAAGGGATAGAGGGACGATGACAAAGGGAAGGAGAAAGAGGGACAGGAACATACAGTGTGTGTGTGGGGGGGGGGCAGTGTGTGGTGTGTCTGTGGCATGCACAGGTGCTGCGTGGGTGGTGTGTGGGGCCGTGTGTGTGTGTGGGGTGTGTGGTGTGTGTGGGTATGAGTGTGGTGTGGGTGTAGCTTGTACAGGTGCCTCGTGGGGCCGTGTGTGTATCGTGTGGGTAGCATGGGTGTGTGTATGTGGGTTGTGCCTGTGGGTGCGGATGTGAGGCGGGGCGGGCAGAGACACAGGCTGAGAGACACAGCCAGGCAAAGGACAACGCAGTGTGTGTGTGTGTGTGTGTACACATGTGCACACAGGGTGGGTGGTGTGTGGCCAGTGTGTGGCTTGTGGGGGCAGGGTGTGTGTGGGTATGCATGTGGTGTGTGGGCAGAGACAGAGGCAGAGAGACAGAGGCAGAGAGACACAGCCAGGCAAAGGACAACGCCGTGTGTGTGTGTGTGTGTGTGTGTGTGTGTGTGGCTGGTGTGGAGGGCCATGTGTGTGAGGGGATGTGTGTGGTGTGTGTGAGGGGATGTGTGTGGTGTGGGCGGGGTGTGTGATGTGTGGGGGCAGGGTGCATATGGGCTGTGTGTGTGTGTGTATGGGGTCGGGTCAGGGTGTGTGTGTAGTGTGTGCAGGCGGGGTATGTGTGCGGTTATGCGTGGTGTATGTGAGGTGTGCCTGTGGGTGGTGCAGGCAGAAACAGAGGCAGAGAGACACAGCTAGGCAAAGGACAAGGCGGTATGTGTGTAGTATGCGCGTGGTGTGTGTGGGCATGTGTGCAGTGTGTGGGGTGTATGGGTGTGTGGGAGGGTGGGGCTTGGGCAGAGACAAAGAGACACAGTCAGGCAAAGGACAAAGTGCATGGATGGATATTCCACATAATTTGCTTGTGTTTTCTGAGCTCATTCATCACCTCCATGATCAAGACCACTCCCATGAAATGTGAGTCTGCCACACTCACCTCAGTCACCAGCTAGCACTTGTCTTTGGGCAGGCAGACAGGGGTGTGTTCCAAATTGGAGAGGGGGAGGGGGCGTGACTTGCTGTCACCAGGCCAGCTTTGATCCTTGCATTCTGCCCCTGAACCTGACTGGAGCAAGTCGATCCGCGTGATCTGTCATGGGTTTGTTTGAAATCCTTGCGGGAGAAGGAAGATTCCTCCATGCCAAGGGACAAGGCCAAAAGGAAGGAAATCAACTCCCTTGGGTTCAAACAGCTGTTCTCCAAATCAATCAGGTTTCCAAGACGAGAGATTTCCAATCCAAACCAAAAAGTCCGGTGGCTACCCATCCCCGCCCAACTGACCTCTGGCCCAAGGTGCCCCTCCCACACAGCTTCCTTCCACAGTGCTGGGAAATTCAAGAGTTGGCCGGCCTGGCCTGCTCCATCTGTGGACCCCCACTCCCCCGCAGGATCATCTTAAAAAGCGAACAGGCAGGTGGCGACCGAGGACCAATCCACTGTCCAGAGAGCCGGCCGCAGCATAGGAGCTCCCGGGGAGACACACACGGACTCGTTGCTAGACAGAGCCCATCCTAGGGCACAGTTTCTCTGCTCAGTCACCAACGCGGACAGGAGAACAGGACCGGCCAACACTTCTCGAGAACGTCCCTAAGTGAGGTACAACAGACGGAGGGACAGGAGGGGAAGGGAAGGATTCTTGACTCCTGACCCACGGAGCAGGGGAATGCATTTGAGGGGGACTGCAGGCCAACCTCAGATGGTGTGAGCACCCGCCCGGAGAAATAACTCACCATCATTCCTGTCCCTG
This sequence comes from Rupicapra rupicapra, assembly GCA_963981305.1. NCBI lineage: Eukaryota > Metazoa > Chordata > Mammalia > Artiodactyla > Bovidae > Rupicapra > Rupicapra rupicapra. Next base: position 118,513 of record OZ022283.1, read on the forward strand.
TCACCACATTTTGGGCATGCCAGGAGAAAACATATTTGTGACTCCCGATGAGGGCTCTTTCAGCAATAGCAAAGCAAAAGTAGGAAGTGAAGAAACACCTGGAGTAACAGGCAAATTTGGCAGTGGAGTACAGAATGAAGCAGGGCAAAGGCTAATAGAGTTTTTCCAAGAGAACACACTGGTCATAGCAAACACCCTCTTCCAACAACACAAAAGAAGACTCTACACATGGACATCACCAGATGGTCAACACCGAAATTAGACTGATTATATTCTTTGCAGCCAAAGATGGAGAAGCTCTATACAGTCAGCAAAAACAAGACCAGGAGCTGACTGTGGCTCAGATCATGAACTCCTTATTGCAAAATTCAGACTTAAAATGAAGAAAGCAGGGAAAACCACTAGACCATTCAGGTATGACCTAAATCAAATCCCTTATGATTATACAGTGGAAGTGAGAAATAGATTTAAGGGCCTAGATCTCATGGTTGAGTGCCTGAATGAACTATGTATGGAGGTTCGTGACATTGTACAGGAGACAGGGATCAAGACCATCCCCATGGAAAAGAAATGCAAAAAAGCAAAATGGCTGTCTGGGGAGGCTTTACTAATAGCTGAGAAAAGAAGAGAAGCAAAAAGGAAAGATATAAGCATCTGAATGCAGAGTTCCAGAGAATAGTAAGGAGAGAAGAAAGCCTTCCTCAGTGATCAATGCAAAGAAATAGAGGAAAAGAACAGAATGGGAAAGACTAGAGATCTCTTCAAGACAATTAGAGATACCAAGGGAACATTCCATGCAAAGATGAACTTGATAAAGGACAGAAATTGTATGAACCTAACAGAAGCAGAAGATATTAAGAAGAGGTGGCAAGAATACACGGAAGAACTGTACAAAAATGATCTTCACGATCCAGATAATCAAGATGGTATGATCACTCACCTAGAGCCAGACATCCTGGAAAATGAAGTCAAGTGGGCCTTAGAAAGCATCACTATGAGCAAAGCTAGTGGAGGTGATGGAATTCCAGTGGAACTATTTCAAATCCTGAAAGAGGATGCTGTGAAAGTGCTGCACTCACTATGCCAGTAAATTTGGAAAACTCAGCAGTGGCCACAGGACAAGAAAAGTTCAGTTTTCATTCCAATCCCCAAAAAAGGCAATGCCATAGAATGCTCAAACTACTGCACAACTGGACTCATCTCGCATGCTTGTAAAGTAATGCTCAAAATTCTCCAAGCCAGGCTTCAGCAATACATGAACCATGAAATTCCTGATGTTCAAGCTGGTTTTAGAAACGGCAGAGGAACCAGAGATAAAATTGCCAGTATCCGCTGAATCATGGAAAAAGCAAGAGAGTTCCAGAAAAAAAACATCTATTTGTGCTTTATTGACTATGCCAAAGCCTTTGACTGTGTGGATCACAATAAACTGTGGAAAATTCTGAAACAGATGGGAATACTAGACCACCTGACCTGCCTCTTGAGAAATCTGTATGCAGGTCAGGAAGTAACAGTTAGAACTGGACATGGAACAACACACTGGTTCCAAATAGGAAAAGGAGTGCGTCAAGGCGGTATATTGTCACCCTGCTTATTTAACTTAAATGCAGAGTACATCATGAGAAACGCTGGACTGGAAAAAACACAAGCTGGAATCAAGATTGCCGGGAGAAATCTCAATAACCTCAGATATGCAGATGACACCACCCTTATGGCAGAAAGTGAAGAGGAACTAAAAAGCCTCTTGATGAAAATGAAAGAAGAGAGTGAAAAAGTTGACTTAAAGCTCAACATTGAGCAAATGAAAATCATAGCATCCGGTCCCATCACTTCATGGCAAATAGATGGGGAAACAGTGGAAACAGTGTCAGACTTTATTTTTTTGGACTCCAAAATCATTGCAGATGGTGACTGCAGCCATGAAATTAAAAGACGCTTACTCCTTGGAAGAAAAGTTATGACCAACCTAGGTAGAATATTCAAAAGCAGAAACATTACTTTGCCGACTAATGTCCACCTAGTCAAGGCTGTGGTTTTTCCAGTAGTCATGTGTGGATGTGAGAGTTGGACTGTGAAGCAGTTTGAGCGCCAAAGAACTGATGCTTTTGAACTGTGATGTTGGAGAAGACTCTTGACAGTCCCTTGGACTGCAAGAAGATCCAACCAGTCCATTCTGAAGGTGATCAGCCCTGTGATTCCTTTGGAAAGATTGATGCTAAAGCTGAAACTCCAGTACTTTGGCCGCCTCATGCAAAGAGTTGACTCATTGGAAAAGACTCTGATGTTGGGAGGGACTGGGGGCAGGAGGAGAAGGGGACGACCGAGGATGAGATAGCTGGATGGCTTCAGGGACTCGATGGACGTGAATCTGAGTGAACTCCAGGAGTTGGTGATGGACAGGGAGGTCTGGCGTGCTGCAATTCATGGGGTCGAAAAGAGTCAAACACGACTGAGCGACTGAACTGAACTGTGGGACTGAACTGAACTGAACTGAACGTTCAACAATGGAATAAATAAACAGACCTTCATGTTAGAAATACGAATTCATATTGTGGTGATTAAACAAAAAGCAAAAACACGCACTCATCACACACATAACTGCAACCAACAAACTTGACGCATCTGAAAAACAAAATGCAAACATCAGAGAGTGAGTTGATATGGGGGCTGGGCCCATGGAGACCAACTCGACCTCGGAAAGCAAGTCAATACGAGAACCCAACCAGAGGAGACCAAGTGCGGTCCGGCCAGCTGGTCGACCCGCTGGTCTCTGCACCCAGAGGCCAAGTGGGGCCCAGGTGGCTGGTCGACCCCCCGGTCCCACCACCTGGCGGTAAGAGGGGCCTGGGTGACATTCCTGCCACCTAGCGCCAAGTTGGCCCTGGCTGGCTGATCAACTTGTACCGCCATGGCAAAAGGGGCCCCGTGGATGCCCGCATGCCATTCTCCTTCTCCCCCCAGCGAAGACAGAGGGAAAGGATGCGTGTGACAGCAGCGACAGGCGCGCGCCGCCAGCTCTCCAGCCCCACGCACTGCCCCCCGAGGAAGAGAATGGCGGGGTCGCCCTGCGATATCCGTGGACTCTTGTCTGTGCCACATCTCCCCCTTGTTCCCCGTCCCAGCCCTCGGGCTAGGGGCCGCAGCGGGGGAGCAGAGGAGGGTGCATACTCCGAGGCCGGGAGGTGCCGCCAGGAGCACCCCTCCTCTACCTCTCAACCCTCCTGCTCTGCGGAGGATGGCAGCCCCTCGACTGCCCAGGGACCCACCGAAGCCGGGGCCAGGGCCGAGGACACACCCCCGCCCGCCCACGGAGAGGCAGAGCTCGTGGAGGGAAAAGAGCGAGGGTGGCACAGATGGAGCGACAAACGTATGTGTCGAGGGCTGACTTTCAATAGATCGCAGCGAGGGAGCTGCTCTGCTACGTAGGAAACCCCGACCCAGAAGCAGGTCATCTGCGAATGGTTTAGCACGAGGTTCCCACAAATGTGCTGTCCGTGACGGGCCCCCTTTCCAGCCACGCCCCATGTCCTGGGAGAAAGAGTTCTCAGCACCGGACTCCAGTCCCAGGTCTAGGCGGGGGGGGGGGGGGGGGGGGGACCGCAGGGGACCGGCTATCCAAGGCCAACTATGGCTCCTCCAGCGCTGCCATATCGTTCCACCTGGGCGAGATTCTGACTTAGAGGTGTTCAGTCATAATCTCACAGATGGTAGCTTCGCCCCATTGACTCCTCAGCCAAGCACATACACCAAATGTGTGAACCTGTGGTTCCTCTCGTACTGAGCAGGATTACCATGGCAACAACACATCATCAGTAGGGTAAAACTAACCCGTTTCATGACGGTCTAAACCCAGCTTACATTCCCTAATAGTGGGTGAACAATCCAACGCTTGGTGAATTCTGCTTCAAAATGATAGGAAGAGCCAACGTCGAAGGATCACAAAGTGACGTTGCTATGAACGCTTGGCCACCACAAGCCAGTTATCCCTGTGGTAACTTTTTTGACTTTGGCATAGTCAATAAAGGAGAAATAGATGTTTTTCTGGAACTCTCTTGCTTTTTCCATGATCCAGTGGATGTTGGCAATTTGATCTCTGGTTCCTCTGCCGTTTCTAAAACCAGCTTGAACATCAGGGAGTTCACGGTTCACGTATTGCTGAAGCCTGGCTTGGAGAACTTTGAGCATTACTTTACTAGCATGTAAGATGAGTGCAATTGTGCAGTAGTTTGAGCATTCTTTGGCATTTCCTTTCTTTGGAATTGGAATGAAAACTGACCTTTTCCTGTCCTGTGGCCACTGCTGAGTTTTCCAAATTTGCTGGCATATTGAGTGCAGCACTTTCGCAGCATCCTCTTTCAGGATTTGAAATAGCTCCACTGGAATTCCTTCACCTCCACTAGCTTTGTTCGTAGTGATGCTTTCTAAGGCCCATTTGACTTCATTTTCCAAGATGTCTGGCTCTAGATTAGTGATCACATTATCATGATTATCTGGGTCATGAAGATCATTTTTGTACAGTTCTTCTGTGTATTCTTGCCACCTCTTCTTAATATCTTCTGCTTCTGTTAGGTTCATACCATTTCTGTCCTTTATCGAGCCCATCCTTGCATGAAATGTTCCCTTGGTATCTCTAATTTTCTTGAAGAGATCGCTACTCTTTCCCATTCTCTTGTTTTCCTCTATTTCTTTGCATTGATCGTTGAAGAAGGCTTTCTTATCTCTTCTTGCTATTCTTTGGAACTCTGCATTCAGATGCTTATATCTTTGCTTTTCTCCTTTGCTTTTCACCTCTCTTCTTTTCACAGCTATTAGTAAGGCCTCCCCAGACAGCCATTTTGCTTTTTTGCATTTCTTTTCCATGGGGATGGTCTTCATCCCTGTCTCCTGTACAATGTCACGAACCTCATTCCATAGTTCATCAGGCAGTCTATCAGATCTAGGCCCTTAAATCTATTTCTCGCTTCCACTGTATTCCACTTTATCGACTATGCCAAAGCCTTTCACTGTGTGGATCACAATAAATTGTGGAAAATTCTGAAAGAGATGGGAATACCAGACCACCTAACCTGCCTCTTGAGAAATCTGTATGCAGGCCAGGAAGCAATAGTTAGAACTGGACATGGAACAATAGACTGGTTCCAAATAGGAAAAGGAGTACGTCAAGGCTGTATATTGTCACCCTGCTTATTTAACTTATATGCAGAGTACATCATGAGAAACGCTGGACTGGAAGAAGCACAAGCTGGAATCAAGAATCCCGGGAGAAATCTCAATAACCTCAAACATGCAGATGACACCACCCTTATGGCAGAAAGTGAAGAGGAGCTAAAAAGCCTCTTGATGAAAGTGAAAGAGGAGAACAAAAAGGATGGCTTAAAGCTCAACATTGAGAAAACGAAGATCATGGCATCTGGTCCCATCACTTCATGGCAAATAGATGGGGAAACAGCGGAAACAGTGTCAGACTTTATTTTTTATTTTTTGGCTCCAAAATCACTGCAGATGGTGATTGCCCATGAAATTAAAAGACGCTTACTCCTTGGAAGAAAAGTTATGACCAACCTAGATAGTATATTCAAAAGCAGAGACATTACTTTGCCGACTAAGGTCCGCCTAGTCAAGGCTATGGTTTTTCCAGTGGTCATGTATGGATATGAGAGTTGGACCGTGAAGAAGGCTCCCCACCTGGCACTGTCCCCAGAGCCAGTTGCTCGGGTGCTTGGCTCCAGGAGTGAGAACCCCCGAAGAATTGATGCTTTTGAACTGTGGTGTTGGAGAAGACTCTTGCGAGTCCCTTGGATTGCAAGGAGATCCAACCAGTCCATTCTGAAGGAGATCAACCCTGGGATTTCTTTGGAAGGAATGATGCTAAAGCTGAAACTCCAGTACTTTGGCCGCCTCATGAGAAGAGTTGACTCATTGGAAAAGATTCTGATGCTGGGAGGGATTGGGGGCAGGAGGAGAAGGGGACGACCGAGGATGCGATGGCCGGATTCCATCATGGACTCGATGGACGTGAGTCTGAGTGAACTCCGGGAGATGGTGATGAACAGGGAGGCCTGGCGTGCTGCGATTCATGGGGTCGCAAAGAGTCGGACACGACTGAGCGACTGAACTGAACTGAACTGAACTTTTCTGACACCTCCTGCTTAAAACCCCAAAGGTCAGAAGGATTGTGAGGCCCCGCTTTAGCGGTCTGTATTTGTACTAAAAATCAAGATCAAGCGAGCTTTTGCCCTTCTGCACCATGCGAGGTTTCTGTCCTCCCTGAGCTCACCTTACTGGTAACTCTCACCTGCATTACCATTTGACAGGTGTACCGCCCCCGTCAAACTCCCCACCTGGCACTGTCCCCGGAGCCGGTTGCGGGTGCTTGGCTCCAGAAGTAAGAACCCCTAGGGGACTGCCCCGGACCCCCGACCCCTCCCCACGCCTCACTGTGTCAGTGAAAAATAAAGGATCAAAGTAGTGGTATTTCACTGGCCGCC